>VDFB02014797.1:0-24341 GCA_007258455.2 Sequoia sempervirens | reverse complement strand
TAATTAAATCATTTGATTATGTCCTAATGTCATAATTTTTAAGGGTATGTGCAGGATCATGATGGGCCAAAAAGTGGAGATATGATGGGTATGTGTAGGGTATGTAGCTGATGACTTTTTTTTTACCCAAAATTGATGAAATGAAAAGGGGTTTTAAAGGATATTTTAGCTTTCCACCAATATAAATTATGCTTTGTTTTGAATTTAATGAGTAATTATTATTCATTTTCTATTTGAATTATGACTAAAATCCTGATTGATAGGTTGATTGAAAAATATTTATATCTTTCAAACGATATCACATTTTTTGAATCTGAAACATGCGTCACATTATGTACTTCACATACTATAGGATTAAAAAAAGAAATTGTATTTCATGAAGTTTTGACCAAGTTAAAGTGGTCAGATATACGAGTTTTTATATTTTTTTAAAGTTGTAATAAAAATTTCATAATTAATTATTTATGCCAAAAAAAATTACAAAAAAATATGGATCACATCGCGACATGAGTCCTCTACTTATATCTAAAATATTCTAAAAAAATATTATCATTTTATTGTGTTTAGGGTGGTCAGACAGACACCTACTTATTTTTTCCCTAAAATTTAAGTACTACTGCATTGAAATTTCAAATTTTCACCAAATAGTTTTTTTTTTAAATAAACCTAGTAGTTTAGAAACTAAATTCAATTTTCTACAGATTCTGTTCTTACATATTTTTAAAATAATATAGATAACTTAATTAAATTTTTATGTCAAGTTGCCTAACTTTGATTTTTCTAAATTTTTCGCCACTTAAGGGCTTGTTTTTTCCATGATGATCCTGCACATACCCCTAATTATTCCTCCATGATTATTTAAATAAATAAATTACAGTTATTTATTTAAATACATCACTAATTAATCTGTATTCCCTCCAATTATTTAATAACATCACCATTTATCCTTCAATTAAATAAAACTTATTCATTTAACCCACTTTTCATCCCACAAACAAATAATTAAAATAATTATATATTGTCTTTTGTCTCATTCCTGTTTATGAATTAAACCATTATTTAATTCATAAGTCAACTTTCCTCCATAAATCAAATAATTTCTATTATTATTTGATTTTCCAACTAGCTCTTTTTCTATCTCATTTATTTTCCACCATTGATTGTCTCCAATTGAATCTCAACCCTTCATTTCAAAAATTTCCCTAATTTTGACCTAATGTTTCCCTAACCCTAGTGCTTCTCTTCAAATTGAATCCTAGCCTTTGATCTTAGGGTTTTTTCAATCTCTAATCTTGGCCATCCATTCTCAATTTGGAATTCTTTAAAAGGCTCTCTCTCAATTCATTTTAGACACACAGTATTTCAGCATGCTTGAGAACTTGAGTACTTGAGCACACATTACTTCAATATTTTTCTTATCTTTGGCATAGGTTATAGTTGCACTTCAATTTGAAGGAAATTATACTAGTTACAACAAGGTGGAGAAGGGCAATAGAGGTCAATCAAGGGAGGCTTGAAGACCAAGTGACTTTGTTTCATGTTTTCATGTTTCTTGCTTTCCATTGTGCTCTGTTGTTGATCGGGGTTTAATATGTTATGCTATTTGCAACTATAAAATCAGAAAAGTCTTTCCCTAATATAGTGTGAAGCTTTTTCATGATTCGTATTGATTATTTACATACTATTTTAGGTAAGAAGAAACACATTGTAACCTTGGAACATCACCATCCTTTTTTTTTTGCATTACTCTCTCCCCTCTTCCCTTTGTCAGTTGATTAAATAGGGTTAGTTCTAGAGTTATTTAGCATTGGGTTTAATTCTTGCTAATACATATTGTGTTTAAAGTAACAAGTTAAATCTCTGGAATAAAAATTGGGATTACTTTGTGAGTGTACTTTTTTATGTAAATGGAACCAAATAGAAGCACACTTGTGTGAATTCAATATGTTACTTATGTGTTGACCAGTAATTTAGACCCCATCACTTAGAACACCATGTGTATAGGTTTAGTGATAACTTTATGTGGAATGTTACTAGATCAACTTGACTAGTATATGTGAATCCTTGTGATATCTATATATTATGTGTAATTAACTATAAGGCAACCCCACATGTCAAAACCAAGTTTGATACTAATGTAGATGGGTAGTTGTGACACTACTATGTAAGAGATATATGTTAGGTGCTATCTATCTTATCTTAAGGATTAGTTGACTTTCATCAATAGAACAAAGGTGAAGATACTAGGATCTATCCATGAAATGATATATAAGTAGTCCAGCTAGTTGTCAATAATACTATGTAGTTGACAAATACCACTTGATCTAATTTTCATATCGTAGGGTTTAGCTTTCTTCCACTAGTGACATGAAGGTGATGGATGCCAAGACCTACCCTTGGTATGATAGAGCTTAGCTAGATTTCACCAATACCATGAAGGTGATAGATGTTATGAGCTAACCCATACTCAATATGACTAACTTTCAACAATGGAATGATGGTAATAAATGTCATGATCCTCCAACTTGAATGGTTTAGTGTACTATGAAAATATTATAAATGGCCTTATGTGTTGAATGTGGTTGCACTAGCACCTTTTTTGGTGATGAGTAATGCTTGTTGGTCTTCATAGTTGGTAGTGAATTAGTAAAAGGGGTGGGACCTATGGTTTAGCATAAGATGCACTAACATTACTTTTTTGGTTGGAATATACTAAAAGGTATGTGTTTGTTAACCAAGTAACGAGAATATTCATGTAGTGGGTCACATTCACTTCTTATTGTCAATTGGCCACAATGTATGCATGACTCAATAACTATGTATTTGATTAAAAATGGCCTCAAGTGTTATGCATATTGTTGTATTTATGCCCTTGCCAATGATGATAAAATTTCTAGTATGGAATGCTTTCTCGTCATCCTAGATGACAATGGATTGGGAAAAAGGATAGGACCTATGGTGAGTATGGGATGTATCAACATTCCTATTTTTGGGTAGGATATACTTAAGGGCTTAAGTGTTACTAATTAAGTAAAGTGGATTATGCTTGGAATAAGGTAGCAACCACTTCTTTCTCACTTGTTAGTCTTTAGATATACTTAAGGGCTTAAGTGTTACTAATTAAGTAAAGGGGATTATGCTTGGAATAAGGTAGCAACCACTTCTTTCTCACTTGTTAGTGTTTAGTTGAACATGCAATGTTTGATTTATTCACATTATGTATGAGATAAATGCATGAGATAGTCACCCTATGTATACATGTTACATACAAAAGTTACCATAATGTGTATATGTGATGTGTGTGAATTATTTTCATTGTGTATATATGATGCATGCTTAGTATAGTCAATACGTGTACTTATGATGTCGGTATGAGCTAGTCACACTAGGCATATTTGATGTATGCCTAGAAGCTAGTCACAATGTGTACTTGTGATGTGGGTACGAGCTAATCACATTATGTATACATGATGTATGCCTAAGCTAGTCACTATGTGTACCTTTATGTATAGGTGGCATACTTATGAGTTTATCACCATCTATACCCATGAGGTATACAAGAGCTAACCACCTTATTTATGTGTGACACAAGCAGGAGCAATGTTGTTGTGTATATATGATGTAAACATGTGATGTTTGCATGAGATGGCCGCTATGTGGTTTTGTGCATATCCACACATGAATGTTCATTTGATCTAAAATTTGATGAGAATGCACTTTCTATCATATTATTCTGAATGGAATGAATTGGAAACCTAAGATTAATAAATGGTTGTGAATACATATTGATATTGAAGATCTCATATCAAATAAGAGGATAAAATCTCTGTAAATTATTAATGTGCAAACTATGAAGCCCTGCTTTCCAAAAAAGAATACATGAATAGGCCGTTACGAATAAACCCTCGAGATTTAAGTTTAGATCTAAAGATCACTCTAAGATCTAAGAGCTTAGTATATTGATACATGTACATAAAATTATGTCTTTGGCAAAGACTATAAGAGAAGAACCCAAGCAACAAATCAATGAAATCGATCACATGAAAATGTATGGTGTTAGGTACATGACGATCCAAAATGAGATTCATAAGACCAACATCTGTCCACAACTTGAAAATGAGATTCACAGGAAACAACCTGTCTGGGCCCTACAATGCCGTCTGCGCGAGGTAGGCAGAAATGGACATATTTTCTGCGTAGACGGCAAAGCCTCTCATCAAGCTTGACGTCATCAAATGCACTTCATTAAACTAATTGGATGGTAATGGTGATGGTGTATTCAAATTTTCATTGAAATGGGCGGTCGCTTACGCCCAGGAGAAAGGGCAGGGCAGTACACAAAATTGAGGGCAGATGATGTTTAGTGAGGTTATTAATGATTTGTTGACGTCGTTGCCCACGAGTAGGGGCAATGGTATATTGTCAATGAACATTTCCCGTAATGTAGGTCTGGTAATGTTTAAAGGAAAATCTATAATGAGTAGAAGTAGGTCTAGTATATGTTTAAAGGAAAATGTATAATCAATTGAAGTAGGTCTGGTATATGTTTTAAGGAAAATATATAATCAATTGAAGTGGATGATAAGTAACTCCTAATTTTATTTGATCAGATAGTTAATTTTAATAATTGTATGTTAGCAAAAATAAATATATTGTAAATTAGTTTGCATTCTTTTTTTAAAATTTTAATGAAAAGTATGGTAAATTTTAGTGTATTTGAATTTATTATTGTTGTCATATTAAACATAAGCTTTCATGGAAATGGTGATGATCTATGTCAATTTACATTTTGTGATTTTTTTATCTAATATCAAAAGTGTAAAGCCACCACTTTTAAATTAAGAAGTTCTTATGTCATACTATAATCCTTTCTTCACTAATGACGGACATGTTGCATTCTAATCTTTAATACATTTGTTTACAACAAAAAACTTGGTTGTATTGCATAATGGACATATGCTTAGACCATTGGGGATGTTGGTTGCTCATTATAATGTACAACAAACAAGGGGGTAATTGTATTCACATTTTTAGGATACTCATTGTGTATTTACCCACAAGTTATGCTCAATTCACACTTATGAGTCATAACAAGTCATATAAATGAAACACTAGGATAGCTTATTGCTATCATGTACAAAAGTGAGAGCAACCCACAAAATTTTCTACACTATGTTGTGGGAAAAAATTATGTAGGTCCACCTTAGAATACATATGATCTATAATTTATGTCAATTGTTCTAATTACTCATAGTAATCGCTACCAAATCCTTGTTTAGATGGTGTGAGTCTTGATAATCCACAAATCCTAATGCCCAACACTTGAAAGAATATAAGTTGAAAAAAACAAAAAAATATTAATCTTTAAGGCCTCACACTCACTACTATCTCCAAAATCTGACATCTTATTAATCTATGAATCTCCGCAACCTTAATTTACTAGAGGTCAAGAAAGTGCTTATGTGTCTATGATGAGGCTAGAAGATAATCCTCTTTGTACAATAATAATCTTCAATTTTTAAATTTTACATCAACCATGAACTCCAATCCTTTAACATAACAATGTAGAAAAATACTTTCACTCACAATAAATATTGTTTCATTTTCTTTAAATTCTTCAAAATTTAAATTAAACTTCTCCATATACTTACTACACATTCAATACAATTGCTAATAATTAATTTTATTAAAAAATTATAAATTTTAATTACATCTAGTTTTTAAGAGAGCCAACTTCCGAAAAATTACATTTATTAATAGTATGTCATCTATCATAGTTGGAAATTTACATCTACTTTTGAGATAGACAATCTCAACTCTTTTCCCTTGGCTTCATGTGAAAAGTGCGTTGAAATCAACTGGGTTCAATATGTTTATTAGTTGTATGTCACCTCAGCATGCCGTGCATAAAGACGGTCAGATGAGTGTTCCATCTGTCTTCTCCCTTTCCACTAAAGTTGTTTTCGAGATTTCATTGTTTATAAAAAAGCACATCCAACAAAAGAATGTACCCACTTGTATTATACAATGCATATGTCTATATAGATATATTTTAATACAACCAACTACGTATTGTTACAATTCATTGATGCTTTTTCTTTAATTTCCTCTCAACATCTCCCTTAAACCTCTTATAAGTACAAGTGCTAATAAATAATTTTATTAAAAAATAATAAAATTTAATTACGTCTACTTTTGGGACAGACAATCTCAACTTTTTGAATTCATGTGAAAAGTGCTTTGAAATCAACGGGATTCCTTAGTTTATCAGTTGTACGTCACCTCAGCATGCCGTGCATAAAGGCAGAAAGAAAATTACCCATTGACTACTGTTCTTAATCAATAAATTAATGTGGCACGGCGGAGAACCATGAAACCATTTCCATGCCGTCCTTGACTGTGAAATATCATTTGACTTACAATTATATTTTATAAAATTGTTATTGACTTTTCAAGATATTTGAAACTAAGTCGTCTCAAACAACTTGGACTTGGTTATAAATATATATCCCTAGATCTAATTTGTTTGCATTGGTGATTGTTTACTATTCTATTTCACTAATGGCTTTTCATCTGTTTTTCTTGATTTATGTGCTCTGTGTATCATTTATGATTTTAGTATCTTCAGCTGAACTGGGCAATATGAGCATCCATGATTATATCAATTACGTTAATCCACCAGCTGTTCACAATTACAAAGTAAGTCATTTTTATTTGCTCTTCTATTATTTATTCATTTAAACTTGGCTATAAAACATTTATTTTCTTACGCAGCATGACAATGGAGACAGTATACTCTGTGTCAATTTTACTGATCAAATTTCTCTCCACCCTGCGAAACAACAATATGGGTATGATAAGGTAAGATCTTCCATTTTTTTGTAAAAAGGGATTCTTTCAGACTATGATGAGGATAGCAATTTTTAGTGTGTTCCAAGATAAGTTGGTTGATCTATTAAACTCTGTTCGCATAAAGTATTAATGTATAGAATTGAAAATTATAAATAATTGAACCTATAGTATGATTATCAGGTGCATAGAAACTATAACTCACATCTGTGGTATTTTCTATTCCATTTAATCTATATAAATTACAGATTCTTTATTTAATATTTATGATTTCATTTTTCCAGTTTCATCATAGAGTTTATCCTGTCTATCGAGATGCTTCATGGTTTCTTATTCAGTAAGCATGGATAGGGGTCCTAGAGTTGTATAAGATGGTTCATTTTTATAATCCACCTAGGAAATTTTCTTTTCGCAACCCAACTTTTGTGGGTAGTGGAATATGATAGTTTAATAGTGTTCTTATTACACAACAGTAGAGTGTCATTGAATTGATGGAATATTATTAATTTAGACTGTGCAATTGTAGAAGAATTCAAATATAGGCTGGAGGGATACTCGAGCAGGTGAACTCTCCTCAAATATCTCAGGCAGTGGGCTTAGGAAAAGGTGTCCAGAAGGAACAGTCTCTGTCATGGAGATAAAGTACGAACAAGTAAAAGCAGAAGGATCTGTGGATAAATTTTTGAGGAGAAAAATGATACAATCCTCAACTCAGGTTCACGAGGTACATCGATTTTTATTTATTTTTATTGTAAAAAAAGAAGTTTAATTTTTGAAATGAATAAATCCTAATGACAATTTAGCATATGTGGAGCCCCTTCTTAACGAGAAAGAAAATATAATAAAATTTCATTCTGTATTAAAAATCATCTTCACAACTCTTCAATATCTTAAGTAGAAGGGTGAAACAACTCTTCAATATCTTAAGTAGAAGGGTGAAATTTGTGAAAGACAATCTTAAAGATATTTTTTTAGATTTGGTTTTATTTGGTTTTTTAATAATGTTATTAGAATTCAATTGTGTAATTTTTTAGTCAAATTTATTGATCTATATTTATGATATTGTTATAAGGATTAGATTGTGTAGTTTTTGAATCAAATTTTTTGATCATATTTCATAAGTAGTAGTTCACACGAACCCATCTCTTATGAGAATGAATGTATAATGTTAAATGAGCTGTTTCTTTTTTTCTTGTGAAAAATAAATTTGTGTGAACTATGATTCATGAAATGTGGATCAATGAACTTGACTCAAAATCTGTAAATCTGTACAGTTGAATACTGATAACAATATGCATCCTTCTTATCAATGGCTTATTTACTAAAATGCAATTTATGATGTTTCCTGTTATTTTGAAGTATGCTGTTCTGCAATATTCATCCGACGGAGTGTATAGAGCACAAGGAAAGTTTAATATATGGGAACCGCACGTACCATCTGATGGTGTTTTTAGCCTTGGCCAAATTTGGCTTGTCCAAGATCAAGGACTGCCGACAACACAGACAATCGAGGCTGGCTGGGAAGTAAGTATTATATAATGTAAATTGTTGCAGGAGGACGGAAAATTTGCAACACAATAGTCTAATATTGCAATATATGATGTTATAATGTAATTTCAGGTCTTCCCATCTTACTATCGCGATTCCCGACCTAGACTATTTGTATATTGGACGGTAACTATGCAAGTTGGCTATCATGATATTTGTCTTTCTATGGAAGTTTAAGATATATAGGTTACTCATAAACATATGCTACCGTCTTGATGCAGGCTGATGATTACAAGTCCACAGGTTGCAGGAATGTAGAGTGTCCAGGATTTGTGCTGTTTAACGGTGCGCAAAACTATCCGGGTCAACCTATAGAACAAATATCTGAGTATGGAAAAAAACAGTTTGAAATACTCATAAGCATAAACAGGGTAAGTGACAGCTTCAATACAGTAAAACATATATTTTTACTGATTGGCAACAGGGAGCATCCACTCACTTTTCCTATCTATGGGTATTATGTTGGAATATCGTAACTCTCATCCTATGCTTTTATTTAGAATTTTCTTAAAATGTATGTGAAAAGTAATGCAGGAAATAATGTAAGTAGTGAGGAACAACACTCTTCAACTGGAAATTCCAAAAATTGTTACATTAGAGAATTTATCTCAATAAAAAAATTGTTTATATAAATTCTATTATATATTATTTATTATAGCAAACTTATGTATATTGAATAATATTGTTATTATAAATTTCGACGTATGCTTTATATTATAAAAAATACACATCATTAATATTACATAAATTTAGTTTACACAAAGGTTAATATACGCTAGAATTTTAATTTCATAAATTATAGTGATAGAAAATATCATTTTTTAAAAATATAATTCAAAATGTTAATAGAGAGATAGTTCAGATCTTGTATGCTAAGGCACCTAAGTGGCATGGTAAGACTTATTTTTTCTTGTATAATAGTTGACTATTTTTTCAATAAACTAACAACAAAACTTTAATATGCAGGAAACTTTAGAAGGCAAGCCAATATGGTCTTTATATATAGACAACAAAATTGTGGGTTATTGGCCAGGATCCTTATTTGCTTCACTAGCTGAATCAACCAATGTTGTGCAATATGGAGGGGAAGTTGTGTATAATACTAATGATGTAGGAACCCCACTCTCAAAAACACAAATGGGTAGTGGCCATTTCTCAAAAGAGGGCTTATCAAAAGCAGCCTATATTAGAGACATCCAAATGCATAACTCTAATAATACACTTCTATACTCTCAAGAATCGACCATTGTAAGGAAGCCACTTTGCTATAGTTTAACTCTTGGTATTAATGATACTAATCTAGAATGGGGTCACTACATGTTCTTTGGAGGTCCTGGGGGTGATAATCCTGGTTGTCTTAATTGATTATTAGTTATTGCAAGGACACATATTATTAATGCACCCATGCTTTTCTTATGTAAACTAATTGAAATATATTTTTTAATGGTTAAAAGTTGTTTTATAATTAGAATATTTTTAAATTAATATAGATTTTGATTTTTTTTATTAGTATGTTATATATTTATTTTGAACAATTTTTTTGTGAATTGTATTTTTGAGATTTTTAAGGTTCAACTGAAAAATTTATCAATAAAATTATGTAGAAATTTGATACTAAATGATGAATTAGACAACTAAATTTGTGGAGATTGAAATACCTAACCTATTTATATAATGTTCAAGATATTAATCTATTATAATATATATTTGTTTGTATTTAATTATTTTAGAAAGGATATCATAATAATTGTTTAATATACTCATTAAATAAGATGCTACTTGTACCTGAAATGTGTATGTGATGATATGCCATTAAAGTATGGTTGATAATGTGTGTTAATGTGTTCTTGTCAAAAAAAGTAATGGAAAGTCAAGCCTTCATATTCAAGGCCTATAGACCATTATGAAGACATACATTAACTTATTGAATATATTCAACTCTTACAAGAATATATTTGTAATATGGTTTAATCACCAAGCAGCCCTTAGTCTATTAGTGAGATTTAAGGGTTCAAAAAGAGAAGAAAGGGATTAAGTATTGATAAATTTAAGGATTGACATTATAAAATATGATGTTAGGATGACCCCTTCAATTATTTACTCTTTAAATAATAGTTTGTTACTTATATTTAAATTAGATGTAACTATACACATAAGTATTATTTCATAGCGAGATGATTTGACCAAAACTAATATGACTTATAGGGGAAATTCTTACAATAATTGAAATTACTAATGAATGAATTATATAAATTATAAATTGGCAAAAAGAAAAAGGTTATTTTTATTGGTACAAAGAAACTTGATAATAGATAATGACAATCTATGCTCCAATTTTTTTGTAGTATCACAAGGATGGAGAATGCTAGATAAATGCATAAAAATTGATGTTTATTATTTGTAATAATAGGTGCATATATAGTAGAGGAAGCAATTGAGAATAGAAGAGGGGCAGTTGGACAGTTACATTTGGTTAACTGTATATACTTGCACAACCTACAATGTAATACATTATATATTATTTGCTAACATTCCCACCCTTATTACATTGTTCTCGAAACCATAAAACCACCTCGCCTAGGGACCCCCCTTCAGGCTTACATAACAAAACTTACTAATTACAAAATATATAACATCTTTGTGAAGATCTTCCATGAAGAAAAAATTCCTAAATCAGGTGGAGCTCCATCAAAATGTCTCTTAACCCTTGTAAAGGTGTAGCTCCTAGCTGAATTTCCAAGTTTCCTCCCATGAACTCCTGAATCATAGATTCTTCGAATTATTTGACAACAATCCATATTGAGCTCTCCAAACACATGGCTCCATCAAGTTGTCTAATGACCCTCAAAAGGGTATACTTTGGATCACAACCTTGAGTGCTCATTGGACAACCATCCATATTGAGCTCTACACCAAACCCCTTATCTGTCTCAAAAAATCAAACTTCACAATATATGTACTCTTCAAATATGTTAGCAACAACAAGGAAAAGTAAAAAAATAAAGCCAAAAATGCTTCTCATGCAAAGCATCATCTCAAAGTAAGAAGCTAACTTGAGATAATGGAAAATCCTCCATCCTCCAATGTCAATAGCCTCCAATATTGACTCAAAGTACTAATCCACTAATAATAGCACTAGAGGAAGTACTTCAACCTTTGATAGAGGAGTTACGAATACAATAGACTCTTGATCAATCATTCTATTGATAAAATCATACTTCAAAGCTTCCACTAGAGACATGTAATTATCGCTATCAATATCTTTACCTATTGTAGACACTCTCCAAAATCTAAGTCAAGACAAATAATATGTGTGGGCATGATTGACGAGGGAGCAAACCCGAGACACAGAAAATGATATAGACAACTAGAGAAATTTGATTCTTATTGAGAATGGAACTTCTTACATGCAAAGGATCACAAATCCTCAAGCTCTGTAATACATGCAAATTACAAAAATTATAGAAGAACCCCTTTTCACAGCATGCGAACTCTTTCCCCAAAAAGTTACTCAAAAATTAGAAACAAGCCCATAAATAGACCCATTTCGGTTTGAAACCAAAAACAACCTTCGAGATAAGATTTTTGGTGGTTTGGCACCAAAATTACAATTAGAAATTCAAGTTTAAATTCACAGTCGAAAATTAGCACATTTCTAAAATATGAACCAACTTCCGGAAGCCATAACTTTTAATCCGACCATTGGATCTTCAATAATAATACCTTTTTGGAAAGCTCTTGAGAAGACGATTTCCGCAAAATAGGGTCTATGGCATTTACTTTGGTTTTTTTGCAAATTTTCAGGCCCATCCGGGACCGTTTAGTGCCTCAAACTGAGCTCGGAAGGTTTTTCAGGGCAAAAAGCAGAAATTTGAACATGAATAACTTTCAGACCGTGAATGATCTTGACCTGATTTTTTCACCAAACTGTGTATTTTTCCATCCTGAACCTTCCCATAAATTTCTGTCTTCCCACGCCTTCAAATTCAAACCTGCTAAAAATAGCAGTTGAGCAGAAAAAATAGAAAAGTAGTTTTGAAAGTTGGAAACTCTTATTCGATGAAAAGGGTATCCAAAAATGCAAAAACATCTACAAAAAGCAAACAAGAAGAACATAAATGAAAAACATCTTTTTGGGTGATGCATGATTGCCCTCACACCACTGGATCAATGATCAAAAAGCTGATTGACCAATGCGAATCTCTAAATAACAAATCACAATCACCTGCAATCTCCATAATAGAATTGTTTTGTTGCTCCAAAGACCTCCTTTCTTTCCCCTCTAACTTGAATGCCTTAAACAATAGATTCTATGGATTTACACACGGCTCGAAGTTCTTTAATGTCTGCAATGGGCGAGATTGTTATGCCATATCCCTGCCTTTTCCCCGACTAGATGCAACACATAAATATATAATGATACACTCTCTTTTTTCCCTCTTTTATTGGCGGCCAGAAGATAACAGGACAGATTTTATGCTGTTAATGATATTTCAATCTTAAATTCTGAACAATAGATTTGCTACTCCACATGCACGTATAGATATATTATTTCTTTTGCACTTTTTTCAGATAACGTCCACAGCTTTACAAATTAATTGACAATGTTAATAAACAATGATGGTCTATACCCATGCACAAGTCAAGAGTATCATATTTATTATATAGTTCAGTGATAGTTGCACAAACATACCCGGATCAATCAGAGATGTGATTCCAGCAAATGATAATTAAGAAGACATAGACACAAGGATGCTCGAACCTTCAGATTATACCCCGATTCATATTAGCAACGTTCTAGATTATGCATCTGCCTGTCTCCTTCTATGCTGATGGTTATACAAGGTTCGGTAGTGTCTGAGATATACCTTTTCACTCTTCTTGTAAGCGGCAGTAGACTCCAAACAGGCCCGACAGTACTCAACACCACGCTCAACATTTTTGCTCCCAACTCCCATATTTGTCGATGCTTCTTCACTCAATCGATTCCACATTCAAATTCTCTTCATCCAATCAATTCCAATGTATCACCGGATTCTTCAAAGTCCAACATTACACGCATAGGTTTCTACTTACACACACGGGTTTCTACTATGACAAGCATAACATTAACAAGCACTTACGGGTTAGAGTAACTTCAAAACCAACATATGAATAGACAAGTACCCCGATCATCTGTAACATATTCCCATGCAACGGATTGTCACAGAAATGTCAACAGCGACAAAGAACATCTGATGACTTCACATGAATCGCTCATAACCATAACGCCAGTGCTCAACAACATTCATTCCTTGCCATTGCGCAACAGATGTAGATGCTTCAATGTGATTAAATCTGGCATTCTATCTTCGACTCTCTCCAAGCGAGCTTCTTATCTTGCTGATCGCCGGCTCTAATACCAAATGACAGATAAATGCATAAAACTTGATATTTATTATTCGTAATAACAGGTGCATATACAGTAGATGAAGCGGTTGAGCATAGAAGAGGGGCAGTTGGACAGTTACATTCGATTAACTATATACACCCGCACAACCTACAATGTAATACATTATACATTATTTTCTAACAAAGAAGAGCACAACATAGAATATAGGAGGGGTTATGCGATACTACACATTCCAGTAATTTCCTTGAAGTATCACACAAGAACATTAAACACTCAATATAGGATATGAAAGGTTGTGTGGTATTGCACATGTCAATATAATTATTTTTTTATCCATATATGGGTCATATAACTTTTAAATAGTCTTAAAAACACTTTAACATGCCTAAATAAATTGTAATAAGAATAAATATCATAAAAGAAAATGTAAGTTTATGGAAAGATGATTACTAAGAATTGCTATGAAAGGATACAAGGAAAGTGCTTCATTGAATGGCATTAAGAGATTATATAAGGAAAGGAAAGTGAGAGACAATTATATGGAAAGCGAATGTAAATGAGGGAAAAATTTGGAGTTAAAAGAGGCTACCTTTTTTTCTTTAAACCAGCTAAAACTAAAATTGGATGAGTAATTTGAGATGTGTATAGTTAAAATTTGAAGAATAACAAGAATTGTATCTCTAAATTTAGCTTCTAAACTACTAATCTACCTTTAAAAAATTGTCAAGGTTAAGAGGGTGAAATGCTAAGCATATTCAAAAGTGCTCCTATTTTTAATTCTAATAAATAACATAATATTTGATGTGATCTTCCTTATTATTTTGTATGTTATGTATGTTTCAAAATCAAATGGTATAAATATAAACAAGATTATGTACTACAACTTATCTATTTTCTTATACTTTTATGTAGTAAATATTTATTAGTTAGTTGAAGTGAATGCATCCTAAACATTGCATCATTGAACATGCATTTCACATAACTTTCAAAAAACCAATGAAAATAGAAATAATTTTTTATTGTGTATATAATTAATATGAAACAAACCTATCTAACTTTCTAAAAATAATTTAGTGGAAACAAGTTTACAAACAAGAGCTCTAAAAGAGCTAGAGTCACTACCAGGGAGAAGAAGGTTGAGTTTTGATATTTACAAAAGGGGAGAGAATATAGTAGTTGAGCATGTTTGAATAGTTGTGATAGTAATTGTTTATATAATGCTCAATAGTTGTGACTTGAGTATTCACAATTCAAGAAAATGTATTCCTTTGATGTAAAAAGAAACCAATCATGTGATGTCACATTAATGCTCAACTATAAATTACGGTGTGAAATTTATAATCTTTATTGAAGTACTATAGTATGTATATATTTCTATTTATGTATATATACATTATATATAAATATGTGTGTGTGTGTGAATGTATATAAAGCAATACAAATATGGACATAGTATGGATGTGCAATAGCATACAGTTTTACATAATTTTTTACATGCATGTACGTGCATATAGACATACATGTAGATACATATGTATGTATATACATATGCATATATATATATATATATATATATATATACATCCTCACATAGGTAGTGACACACATAGATACATGTTTAGATATTATAAAGAAAGGGCATTAGTGGATTTAAAATAAATAAGCTAGAATAGGAAAATCGTATGAGGAATGGGTGGGCTTAAAAGTGGAAATAGAAAATATTGTTAGAGCTTTAATTGGTTAGTTTCAATTTGTATTTGCTATAGGAATGGTAACTAGGAGAATCTTAGGATTATGTGTTTATCTTGTGAGTATTTTTCCTTCATTATTCATATTTAAGGATGTGGATGAGAAACAATGTATGGTCTTCAAAGAGTATGAGATGTGGACATTATATATTCTTAGTAATATTTAGAGTAGCCATAGAACATCTTTTCAACTAGGTACTCCAATGGAATGTGTAGATTTGGGAAACTATTGGTTTTGATTGCTATGAGATAATCTTTTCAATATAGGATGTTGATCATGACCATTTGTATATATAGTTGTATATATAGATACACATACATATATACATACATAAATACATACATACATACACACACACACACACACACACATATATAAGCACACATACATACATAAATATACATGTATAACACATCTTGTAATGTATTATAAAAAACATTATGAAAAAAATTGCATGAATGGTAGGTTATGTTTGTTGATCTTGCGACATCAAAAAATAAATCTTGGGAATGATTGAGGGAGTGAAGCAGATTTCTTTATTGCTATGTGACACACGACATGGTGCTCTCTAAGAGTTTTGCTTTCATATATGTATTGTAAAATGAGCAAATGTAGGTTTGTTATGTTCACCTATCCACCATGTCATTAATCTATGTTGTTAAATTACATGTTCAATTATAGAAGTAGACTAGAGCTAGATAGAATGAAAAGCATATAATATTGATGAAGTTTCATACTTTGATTCATACAAAACTAGCCTTTTTGGTGGGGTACTTCCTACATGGGCAAGACCAATTCCAATAGCAACTAAACACTAGGAATTGGGGCAAGCAACAACTTTATAATGCTGAAAATATTTTGGAGTGGATCAAAGAACATTAGTATAGAGACTAATTTCATTTGCATCAAACAGTATGAGAAAATGATGAAGAAACATAGACAATATTTTGTGTGACATATTGAAGGCTTGACACTGCAAGTCATTAATGAATTGCACGTGCACATAAACTATAATATAATATTGTGAAAGATATAGGGAGGCCATTAATTAATTACAAGTGCACATAAACTATAATATAATATTTTGAATGATATAGGAGGTATAGAGTGTCAAAGATATAGGAAGGTACAAAGTCAACAAAATACCGAGCCAATTGATAATAGGAGATTTAGATTATTTATCAAAAATTATATATGATTATATCATATATTTATTGTATGTAATTCTCTATCTTCAAAAACTCACCATCAAATTTAGGATATAAGGATATGAATTCTTAACCTAATTTTGTTAAGATTATTGTTCGAACGCTAAAAGGTTCAAGTGTCTTGTTCCTTTATATTGTTATTGAGTGAAAAAATACATTTCAAAGTATATAATCAAAAGTGTAATTAAATTTGTGCCAATTACATTGAATTTGGTAGCACTTAATTACATTTTGCAGAGTAGAAAGAGCTATTCCGTTTCTCCATTTTGCCAAGGTTAGATGTAATACATGTAAGAATGAAGCCAAGTCTAGATACAAAACATATAAGAATCAAGGAAAACTAAGGAAGCATGAACTAGACTTGAGAAGCACTGATCTGACAAGAATGGGTGACATGCATTTAAATAGGGGTCACAAAAAATATTTTGTTGGGTAGAGTTAAGACTTTACATCATAACCCATTGATGAATTAAAAATGCATGTAAACTATAAAATAACATTCTAAAACAAATTTGAGTGTAGACCCAAAAGCAATCAATCAAAATTAGACATAAATTAAAGCATTTCATTGTTGGACAGAAAAGACATGTTAAGTAGAACTAATAAGTATAATCTATTTTGAGACAAAATTGATAGATTGAATCTACAATAAACATTTTCTAAATTTAATCAAAATAAAATGTTTGTAGTGTCTAATTTTTTGCATCATCCTAGTGATTGGCTTATGAAGATATTCAAAAATCTTTTTTGAAATTACCCAGTCCTTCAATATTATATTAAAATTAAAAAAATTACCAATAATAACACCATTTTGTTGTGTCTTGAAATTACCTATCCAAAATCTTGGATCATAATTTTTCCTTCAAGTCCATGGGTAGTTTTGGGAATGTAAAACCAAGGTTCATGTATACATTAGAAAGGTTTAAAGTCCAAAGAATACAAGTGAATAATCTCTCTTACACTATGGTCTCAACTAAAATAAAGGAGGGTGTTCATAGATGCATGCTAAAATCAATTAAATACTAGTAGTTATAGAACATCTTTCCAATTGAATAATTTGATGGGGTGCATAGATTTGAGAAACTATTCATTTTGACTCGTATGATAGAATCTATGATATGTAAAGACGTATAAGAGTTACTTTGTAATCTAGGATGTTGATCATGACATCTTCTATATATATATAATCCATAAAACACATGCATATATATATATTGATAATATACAAATATATATGTAATTACAATTTTTTTTGTAATTTATTATTACTATTTTTTGTTAAATTAATAGTTTTAGTTGAACATTGAAATTTATGTGCTTGAAGAGTAGTTTTCAAATAGTTATGTGCTTGGAGAGTAGTTTTCAAATATTTTCATCAATGTTAGCTTATTCTTGTTGAATCTTGTCAGATCAATAAGTGATGCTTGACAATGAACAAAAGAGTCGTGCAAGTTTCTTTTTTATTTTAGTAGGTGTGAAATTGTGTTTACAAGAACTTTGGCTTTTATATATGTATTGTAAAGCCATGAAATGTAGATTAGTTATGTTCATTTCTTCACCATCTCATTCATGTTTATCATTTAATTACATGTTTAATTAAAGTGGTACATTAGTGTTGGACAAAATGATAAGCATATTATATTGATATTGATCATGAGCATTTGTATGTATATATGTTTTTGTACGTAGATATATATAGTAATATCATACAAATATATATATATGCAAATATAAAAACATACATATACATCTATAGTGTATTTATAGACTATATATATATATATATATTATTCCTAATAGAGATGCATATACATCTATATGTAGATAATATATAGATATATACATAATAAGAATTCTATTTTTGGAATTTAATTTATTTTTTTGGATTGTTTAAATTAATAATTTTAGTTGGACATCCAAAGTTATCAAAATTTATTATAAGAAATCATTGTCTAAATATTGGTACAAGTCAATTTAAAGCATATTGAAAACTATTGTAAACAACTATATCCAAACATTTTCATTCTAGTGATAGTTTATGTTTCTTCAATTTTGTGAGATGAATAAACAAAGATAGAGAAGATTTCTTTTTGTTTGTATTAGGTGCAAAATTGTGTTTTGAAAAACTTATGCTTTGATATGTGTATTGTAAAGCCAAGAAAGGTAGATTAGTTATGTTTATTTCTCCACCATGACATAAATATTTATCATTTAATTACATGTTTAATTACAGTGGTAGATTAGTCTTGGACAAAATGATAAGTATATCATATTGATATAGTTACATATATTTGTTGAAATGCCATGAATATTTTTTTATGGTTTAATTACATTGTTGAATATATTTGAAAGCTTGATTGTCAATATTTTTGTGTCATTGACAATATAATCAATAAGCATGTAAGGTAGAGAGTGAAGATGGGAAATGTACATGAATAGAGAGACAAAGAGAAAGAGATATGATCATCACAACATATAGGAGAAGTGCTTAAGCTAAGAGATCATATAAATGATAGATGGGTGTAAGATAATGAAATGCAATAAGATGAAATGAAATAAAAATCATACAAACAACTATATTAATAAAGTTTTGGACATATAGGAGGTGAGATAATTTTTGTTTGATAAGTTTTATGAAAACCAAGATATATATTTTTCATCAAGTTGTAAAAAAAAAAGTGATTTTTGATAGGTCACAGTGATCTATGAAATGTTTAATGTAAAGAATTTCAAACTATTTTATGTACGTTGAAAAATTCATTCTGATGCATGTGGAAATAAGAATTTCATTGTGATTGTAACAACTTAAATATCAATGACCGCTAACTGAGTTGTCTTTTCAACCTTCATCAGTCTAGGTAACTACATTGAGAAAATTGAAACTAGTGGTTAGCTCATGCAAAAAAATAGTTAAAATAAAAAAGCATAAAAATATTTCAAAAATAAATTTCTAGATATGAAAGAGAGGCAAGATGCAAAAAAACTTAATAGTTGTAGAAGAACATTTTGAGAAATCATTGCATATTGACCAAGTATTACAGATTTTACATAGACCAATTTGGCACTTATGTATATGTAATTTCTATTTAACACAGTCAATTGCAACCAACATGCATGCATATGAGAGAAAAGATTAGGTGCATTGTTAATAGTGGTGAACATTTAACTCGACATTTATAAATTATGGTGTTAAGTTTGTAACTAAACAATAGACAATGATGTGTAAAAGCAGACGATATATAAAGAATGTAGGAAAGATAGTGTAAAAGATATAGCGAATCAGAACTATCTAGATTTTTTGAGAGATTTCATTGGCATAACGTAATATGTGGAAATGAATAAACAACACAAATAATCATTTTCTTAAAAGTTTTAGAAGTTGATACTAGAATCCATTGAAGATGACTGCGATTAACTTCATTGGTAGTAAACGAAAATGTCATGTAATTATTGCAATAGCACCATTGTTAGTTGTGCTTAGCAAGAAAGTCACCATTAAAGAATTATGGTGTTAAGTCTATAACTAAAAAATTGATAGTGACCCATAAAGGCACTCAAAGATAGAGAAGAATAGAAATGAACACATAAAATGCAGAGGAAAAAAAACAATAGGGAACAATCCATTAAACGTAGAGAACAATAGAGAATAGATATTAATAGATGAAATGAAGAGATGTAAAAAACTATAAAACAAAATTGTAAAAGATATAAGAACTTACAAATGCCTTTTTTCTTGTCTCTAATACAATAGAAAAAAATCTTACTAGCAGACAGAGACTTGATTGCCATCAACTATTCTGAGCAAATGAATATACAATTCAAAAAATTAGTATATAAAAGGTATAGGAACTTACAAATGCCTCCTTTTTGGCATCCAATATGATACATATAAACCCTCTGAACAGAGGAAAATTTGATAGACATAAAAGTCTACACAATAAGTCATTAATGATGCCTAAAAATAAGGCCTTTTATGATAGAAAAAAATTAGGGACTAGTAAATGGAAGGAAGAAGAAACAATATTAGCACATAAAATGCAAAGATGTAAAAAGCTATAAAAGGACAATGTAAAAGATATAGGAATTTACAATTGGATTTTTTTCTTCTTGCAAGACAATAGACATAAACCCTGTCAATAGACACAGATCTTAGTCTCACAAAACAATTGACACAAATGAATAAACAACAGGAAAATGACAATGTAAAAGAGATAGAAACTTACATACCTATCCTTTTGTTATTTCAATATGATTGATGTGAACTATGCTAGTAGATTTAGATTTGACTCTCATCAAATGGTCCAAGAAAATTAATAAGCAATGGACATGAAATTAGAGACTGTATATGCAGAATGACCTCCTCAAGACAACATGCCTAAATAAAAAGATTGGGTGCGAGGACATGACTATGTCAAAGAACATTACAAAGGCATGGAATATTTTACAATAGTAGCACAACATTAGAATTGATTAAAACATACACCAAGAGTGTAAAAGATATAGGGACTTAGAAATGGGTTGTTTTTCATTTCCAATATGCAAGCCATATACCCTCTTAACATATAAATTTTTTTATTGTTGTCAAACCATCTCAACATATCAATAAACAATGCAAAAAATAACAGTTTGAAAGATATACAAACTTCCAAAAGCCTCAAATATTTTTTTGAGATCAAATAATTCATAGGATTTTTTGACAGAGCATATTATCCCTACAATAGATATAAACCCTTTCTAGTGATCATATTATTGAACAAATGAGGATGCCTAGAATGAAGGAAGTGAATCATTTATTTTACATTTGATGGTAGGGGAAATTGGTGGGTCTAATTGAGAGCAGAGTTATTTTTGCTGGAGGCAATAGTTTCTAGTGATTGTGAACAACCAGAGGAAAAAAGAAGAGACATTGAGAATTGGGTGAAAACAATTGCTTTTCCCCATCAAGTTTGAGTTATGAAAGGAAACAACATAGCTGTTAGTATGTTACAAGCATCTCAAAACAAGATCAACTTCTTTCAAATGAGATCAACTTATTTCCAATTCCACAATTTTGATTTGGGAGAAA
This sequence comes from Sequoia sempervirens, assembly GCA_007258455.2. Taxonomy (NCBI): domain Eukaryota; kingdom Viridiplantae; phylum Streptophyta; class Pinopsida; order Cupressales; family Cupressaceae; genus Sequoia; species Sequoia sempervirens. The sequence continues at coordinate 2,530 of VDFB02014797.1, read as the reverse complement.
ATTTGTGTTTGGCGTTGTAGCCTTTCATTAGAGATGGTGGTCATAAACGCTATCAACAAACAAATATTAGAGCATCAAAAAATCAATATGAGAAAATCAATTAATGAGAAAAAAAATTGCAATGTAGAAGATATATGAACTCACATATGCCTACTTTTTTGTTTCCAAAATGATACGCATGCCAGTAGTCGTTAATGGTCTCAGTAGATAGAGATCTAGGTGTTGTTGTTAGTCACATTTGTGTTTTAGTTATTGACAATAAATGAAAATTATATAGTAGATGTGCATGAGGTCGTGATTAGAAATACATGAAATATTTTTAATAGCAATAAAACATTTGGAATTGTCTTTTTTTTAATGTGAAAATCATTACAAAAAAGATAGTGAAAAAGAAATAAGAACTTACAAATGGATTTTCTTTTTCTTCCACCATGATAAACACAAACCCTACCAAGAGACAAATATTTGACCCTCATCAAACAATCTAAGAAAGTGAAAAGAAAATGCATGAATGATAGTTTAAAAGATAGATGAACTTACACATGCATCCTTTTTTTCTTTGTATATAACACATATAAAGTCTTTGAATAGATATAGATTTGAGCCACACCAAACAACCTGGGAAGATGAATAAACAATGCAAACAATCATTTAAAGAACAATTTGAAAAATTTACATTATAATCCATTAATAGCATCTACATTTCAGTCTATTTGCAATGAATGGAAATTGTAGATTATAGATGCAAAATGGCCTTGTTAAAATTTCATGTGTGGAAAGAAACACTAAATGAAAAGCCATGAATATATCAAATAACATAACAAGGCCACAAGATATTTGCAATAGAAACAAAAACTTAGGAGGTGATTAAACTTTTTTCTTTCTGATGTTGACAATAAAATGCAAGTAGAAAGATATGAAAGCAGAAGGAAAATACATGAAGAGTGCTAAGTTTAGAAGATTAGATGAATGAGTAATGGGTGCAACATAATGCTCTATTCAATGTACATTACTTAACATCATATGCGAAGCCACAAATAATAGTAAGCATAAATCAAAAGAGAAGACTATATCAAAGAAAATTAGGAAGCCATGAAATATTTCCAAAGGCAATAAAATAATACACATTGATTAAACTTGTCCTTTTCTTGTGTGGTAAATAACTTGCAATAGAAGAGGGATGATTATAGATGCATAGATGTCTATAACTATTAAATGGAAGTGTTAAAAATATCGGAACTTACAAAATCATTATTTTTCACTTCTAAGATGGTGGACATAAAGCTTGTCGACAAATACTGATTTCACTCCTACCAAACAGTCTAAACGAATGAATAAAAAACACATAAAATGATAGTTTAAAAGACATGTGCACTTAGAAACATGTATTTTTTTGCTTGCAACATCATAGATATAAACCCTCTGGATAGAGAAATATTTCACCCTCATGAAGCAATGCATTGATTCTGTCAATAGGTCATATTATCCATAGAATAGATATAAATCCTCTGGATAGGCCATAGTATAGAACGAATGACTTTTAAAATCAATAGGACTTTCTAGGTGAACAATGTTGGGGAAATAGGAGATATCAAGATAAAAAAATGTATCTATTGCAGCTCCCATGGATTTGAATACATCATGTTTATTTAGAACCCACTTGAGAAGTTTGGTAAACTAGATCAATTTCTTAACATTTCCCCCCATTCTGAATTTGAATGACATTGGTCTTTTAATTTGTGATTTTGTTTCAAAAGTTCTAGACATAATTCATGTCAATAGCCATAGATTTGAGTCTCTTCAAGCAATCCATTCAAATGAGTAAACAAGGAAAAAATTGCAATGTAAAAGATATAGGAAGCTACAAATGCCTATTTTTTTTTATAAAAATATGGTGGATATAAACTCTGTCAATATACAAAGATTTTGGGCTCATCAAAAAATCTCAAAAATTGAATAAACATTGCAAATAACCCTTTGTTCAATAGGCTCAAAACTTTATAGCACAAGCCATTAATGATACTTGCACTTGAATCTATTGACAATAGATGAAATTTTGTGACTATATAGTATGCACGGGCCAAAGACATCTTATTCCTTGTGTATGCAATTCAAAGCTACATGTATTCAAAGAGAATATGATACAATGATTTGCAAAGAAAGGAAAAAGGTGTGTGTTTTTTTCCATTTCGCAAAATCCATAAGGTGTTGTATTTTCCATTTACATTTTCTAAGACTAAAGATTTTTTGTTGCAACATTTGCATTTAAGATATAGTGACTTGATATCTCCCACATGAGATAAACGAGTATAGGAAAGGCCATGTCAATAGATATCCTATTGTATACAACATGCTCTCAAAATCACAGTGAAATCCTTTATTCTAGGAAGACTATTCAGATTATTCCCATCATAATGATGAACAAAAGCATTAGTCATTAACTTGAACTTTGTAGAAGTTTCATCAAATTCTACTTCTCTACCATCACTTCCATTGTGAATTTTATTTCCAATTTCCTCCATTAAGAATG
>VDFB02014795.1:0-10176 GCA_007258455.2 Sequoia sempervirens | reverse complement strand
TCTTATATAGCATCACCATTGCATGCATTAACCAGTACAAGAGCAACTTTTCAGTGGGGAGGTCCACAACAAAAGGCTTTTGACACTTTGAAGGGAAAGTTGAGCACCGTACTAGTTTTGGCCTTACCAGATCTACATCAACCATTTGAGATCGAGACAGATGCGAGTGGGTTTGCCATGGGAGCAGTACTCATGCAAGGAGGTAAACCAGTTTGCTACCACTCTGAAACTTTTTCAGGAGCAGTAAGTAACTATCCCACATATGATAAAGAACTTTATGCTTTAGTTTAGAGTGTTAAAAAATGGAAACATTACATAATGGGGAAAGAAACTGTAATCCACACTGATCACCAGCCACTTCAGTATTTGCACTCACAAACTAAACTGCAACAAAGTAGGCACTTTCGGTGGATGGGTTTTTTGCAACAGTTTCATTTGGTTATTAAGTATAAGAAAGGTACCCATAACAAAGTAGCATACATGCTCTCTAGACCTCCTATGATGAATGCTTTGATAATCCTTCAGAATAGTTCTATGGTTCATGGAAGTTTTCAGGAACAATATGCTAATGATGAGAACTTTAAGGATATCTATGCTACTTTAATGAATGGTAAACATGTAGAAGAGAAAGACTATTATGTGCAGGATAAATTGTTATATCACTTGGGAAAATTATGTGTTCCAAAAGATGAACAAGCACAGGTGATTAGAGAAGCACATACCTCATTGATTGCGGGACACTTTGGGGTAAACAAAACATTGATTCAGCTGCAGAAATATTGTTATTGGCCTTGTATGCAAGAAACTGTAACTAAGTATATTAGAGGTTGTGTTATGTGTAAACTAGTAAGCCTAGTAACAGAAATTGGCTTGTACACACCTCTACCCTGCATCTTCTCATCCCATGGAAAGTGTACAATGGACTTTGTTGGGGGTTACCTATGTTCAGGAAGGGACATGATTATTTGTATGTAGTTGGATCCGTTCAGCAAAATGTGTATCTTAATGCCATGTAAAAGCAAGTCACTGCTGAACTGACAGCTCAAATGTACTTCCAATTTGTATGGGTTCATTTTGGGTTACCTACTTCTATTGTATCGAATCGAGATTCTCAATTCTTAGGGGAATTTTGGTCAGCTTTCTGGGGATTCATGGACACCAGACTCAATAGAAATGCCTTCCATCCGTTGCACCAATGGGCGCATTGCAGGTTGTAAACAAAGACAATTGTGCATCTACCGTAGGTTACTGCAACAAGCATCCTAAGTTGTGGGATCAGAGTCTTCATTATGTGCAACATGCCTACAACCATGCAACGCACTCTTCTACAAAGAGGTCTCCTTTTGAGACATGTTTTGGTTATGTGCCTAAAACACCGATGGATTTTGCTTTTGGAAAAGATGATGTTGAAGATGGATGTCATGATGCAGAGAAGGATTTGAAGTTCATCCAAAAATTCCAAGCAATTCATCAAGCAGTAGAAGCACAGTTGAAACAAAGCTAAGAAAAATACAAGGCTCGCCATGACAAGCATCGCACTAATCATCATTTTCAGGTTGGAGACTGAGTTTGGTTACACATTAGCAAGGAAAGGATGTAAGGTGAAGGTAAAAAGCTTAAGCCAATTAGGTATGGTCCTTTTGAGATCCTTGAGAAGATTGGTACCAATGCCTTCCGCCTCAATCTTCCTCCATACATGCATATTTACTCGGTTGTCAATGTTGAGAATTTGAAACTGTATGAGCCTCCAATGATCCTAGATGAAGTCTCAGACATTCAAGTTCCATCAGTTGATGACCTTTCTCCAGAGTACATGTCAGAGTTGCCAGAAGATGTTATTCTCGACAGGAATGTTAGAACTTCACGAAGAGGAGATGTTGAGTACCTCAGAGTGGGCCTGAAGGGGATGCATCCAAGCAAAGAAAAATGGATGGAGATTGGTGCAAAGTGGGAGGAATCCCACCCTCACTTAATTTCCATAATCAAGCTTTCTGGAGGTCCAAAAGCTTCCAGCTGGGAGGCCTAATCGGGGACACTTTTCGCTGAAAATTGAAGTGTTCCCAATACTCCAGATTTTAGCTTCATCAGAAAGAGAATGATGTCCTGATTCCAAAGCAACTTGAACGGGGCGAAAAGGACTCCATTTGTGCAAGTTACGGCCAGTCAAACTTCCAGTCAAACTAGCTTCAGGGGCGTTCAGAAGGTGAAAAATTAATCATCTCGAAAATTGATAGAACCAGCATCATCGCGAAGAGCTCGTCGAGACAATTTTGATGGCGTTAGTTTCATCAAAATCTGACATCGTATGCTCGTGTTATAGGCAGTCAAAGTTTGGTTGACTTGAGGGTACATATGATGACATCATCATACTTACGTGTCAATCCGTACAGTACGGAAGCTAAGTGGACGAATTTTGGCCTGACATGTGGCAGGTGACTCAGATCATACGGACCAATCAGATTATGACACGTGTCCTTCCGTACAGTACGACATCCAAAGTGGCAGTCTAGTCAGTAGACAACTCAGCGTACGGTTGGCAGAGTCAGCGGTCGAGTCATCATGCTTGTCAGTGTCGATGTGGATTGTTCGGCGAATGATAACTTTCCATGTGGCCAAGGTCTTTGGCAGTCGGTTTGAGTCGGTTTCAACAAAAATTCTTATTTGGGCTCGAACCCGTAACCTCTGGCGAAACGGCCGCGTGCTCCACCATTGCACCCGCGAGGTTACGTCTAGCCATATATGGATAGCTCTTTCTTTTGTTATCTTACAATTCTAAGTATGTGGATAAAAGCGAGGCCGGCAGGGTTGGAACCGCTGACCCCGTGGCCACTAAAAGGGGTAATAGCCGTTGCACCACCGAACCGACCACAATCATATATGGAAGTCGGTTACTTTTGAAAGGTGTGTGAGCCCGAATACATAACAAAATGGCTTTTTAAGCCACAAACAAGTAAAACTACCCCTAACAATCCTAAACCAGAAGCCTAAATGGAGATATCAGAGGGTTATACGAGCTGATCAGGAAGGTTATGCATTTAATTGAGTGGTTAAGCCTAATTAGGCAAACTTTTTGTATAAAAGGAGGGTGTAGGCCTTGATTTTGACAAGTCCAGGTGGTGAGAACGAGAGAATGCTCGAGAGATTTGAAGACATTTCTGTACATCAAAGTAATGTTGTGCGATGTGCTTGAAGGAGATAGTCTTGAAGCAATTGTAACTGATTTTGGAGTATAATCGGATCGGTCACTCCGTTGGAGAGGGGCCCGGAGACGTAGTCCTTAGGGACGAACTCCGTTATCAATTGTGGTTTCTCTCTCTATTTTCTCTCTTTTCTTTCTCAGTTCATTATCTTGGCATTTATTTATGTTATGTTCATTTATTCATTTGAGCATTTAATTATGTAATCATTTATATTAAGCGTTGTAATAATTGATCTTTTACGTTACGCATTCTGTAAGCATTTAGTCCTAGATCCTAAATAGATCACCAGCCCCATAGTGTGAGGCGATGCCTTGCCAACACCATTTCAAATGACAGAGCTCTTGACACTCGAGATACCTCCTGCGCCTACAACCCTTGGGCTTGCAAGCTAGAATCATTGAGTTAGGACTTTCAAGAACTCAAAACTTATCCAACCCATGTGCTAAAATAACTTGACCTTTTGGTAGGCCCCACCAAAACTTAGAAAACTTGATATGGGTAGATTCATGTGGGCCACCATGCTATATTTTCCATCCATTTTCCACTTCCTCCAAAATGGTTTCCAGTCTAGGAAAGTCCGCACCCTTGGGCCCACATTGCCATATCTCTCCCAAACAAAAGGAAAATGATGATCTAAAAGAAATGTTATGATTTTTAAATGATGAATTATTCGATCTAACATTGATTTTGTAGGATTTTTCTAGCGTTCTCCTTATTTTCACATGAATATGCTTACTGCTCCCTTGCTTGCAGGATATATGGAATCAACTACAAGACCTTCGGGAGTGTCATTAGGGAAGGAAAAAGGAAAGAAGGCCAGAAAAGAACAAAGGGGAAAGGAGGATAAAGATCAAATAAACTATAAATTTTAGGGAGTGGAGATCAACACCAATGTGACCATAGAGTGGGATATGATCTTGCATACAAACTTGGGGCACACTAATATTGATGAATTGTGACAAAGATTCATCACCAATCCCATTACAAAGAATGCAAAGAAGATTAGGAAAAGTGTATTCACTAAGATAGTTGGTTTCCATCCTACCCTTGTGGCTCCTGAGATGGTAATGACTTACAGGGAGGCATACCAAGAAAAGACCAAGAGAATTGTGGATTGAGATGGCAGAATATTGGCTGACTTGTCCTCCAAGTCTATAGGGAAAACCTTCCACATCACCACCTTTGATGAAATGGAAGAAACAACCAAGGAATATGCCAAAAGTACATGGAAGGCTAACCCCCTCAAATGAAAGAAGTTAATCAATCAATACTAGTTGAAGGAGAAGAGGGGCAACATGAATAAAATACCTCAAGAAATTTTCAAGAGTGATTTCCATGAGGATTACAATAATTTGGTCACCTTACTAAGTAGGGACGTGGGAATCTCCACTACGAAATACTTCTAGGAATGGATGTTGTATTTCATAGAAGAAATTGTCAAGGGGAAGACTAAATTCCACTAGGAAGGAATGATTAGCAATTTCCTGCATGAGCAATTTGTGGTAGTAAAGAAAACCTCCCAATTTGGCCAAGGAATGTATGCCATCCCCCCATCCCAGTGTGCGGAGTACTTGGAGCTCCACATTGCCTGACCACAGATGGATCTGTATGGCAAGTTGAAGATGATAGTTGGAAAAGAATATGCCAATTTACATAATGTTGAAGACTTGTGGGAAAATTGTAGGGATCAGAAAGAAGTGCGCATGAGACACTATATGAGCATGATGACATATTTTGTTAAAACTATTAACTTCTTCCCAGTGCCAAATTAAGTTGTGGAGGAATAAAATACTATAATAGATCCAATATTTGATGTCATTGAAAAGCTTTAATTTCTTTTTATTGACTAGGATGAGGAAGAGGTCAATTACCTTGATATTCTAACAAAACCAATAGAAGCCCAAACAAAGAAATGGATTGATGGGAATGTTGCTTAGCTGAGCGGCTACAAGGGGAAAACCTAATCTATAGAGAGCTCGAGGATGAGATCAAGAGTGAAATTGATAGTGGAACAGTTGTTGCCCCATTTGGGGAAACTTCAAAATCTCCTCCCACTACTAGGTCAAAGAAGAGGAAAGAAGTAGTAGAGCACCAGCCTAAGCATAAAGTATATTCTAGAAAGCATCAAAAGGAAAGACTTCAAAGAAGGAGAAGAAATTAGGAAGATTCACATAAATTCCCACAATTCGGGAGGACCCACTCCATGAAGGAGAAGAGGAAGAGGCCGAGTAGCTGAAGTCCCCACTTGCCACCTCTACCCTTGCTGCCACTACTACTATCACTACTATTACTCCTATGTTGGCATCTCAAGCATTTCCTACTTCTTCTCTTCCCTCAGTGGAAATTTCAGTTCACCTTGCTTCCACCTTACCTACTGCATCCATTATGATGATAGATTCTTCCTCTGCTACCACTTCCCCACTCTCTTCTTCCTCTAGGTTTACACCAATGACTATCCCCTTGGCCTCTACAACAACAATTCCCACCCTTACTCTCCTAGAAGCTTTCACCAAACATATACCAAATATACCAATAGAGCTTTCTAGAGTATTGATGAACCCTAAAATGCAAGCAGCTCTAGCTCAAGTCATTGTTGGCCTCCCTGTCCCTCCTCTGAATGAACCACCCAAAATGGAGACAACCATGCATATTTTTGAGTAGTTGGAAAGACAAGAAAGGGTGATAGCCAAATAAATCAAAGAGGAACCTGATGATTATCATGAGCATCCAAAACATCAACATCTAGTCATTTATGAGGTGGTGCATGAAGGGGAGGAAACACATTCCTCTGAGGAAGATGTTGAAGACCCTGACAAAAAATACATTATAGAAACTTCTAATCAAGAGCTTGAGGAAGAGTTGGCCAAGCAACTCAAAGATGTTTGGGAGGAAGTTGAGAGGAAATCTTATGAATATAAAAGAGATTTAGATGAAGAAATGGAGGTAACTAGAGAACCTCCAACCGAGGAACAAGATAAGAGCCCTAGTCATGATGAAGAGATGCCCCCTTTAGGGGAAGAAGAAGAAAATAAATAGGAAAATAAAGAAGAATATAAGCCTAAAGAAGAGGTTGAAGCAAGAAAAATTTGAGAGATGGAGCATCCTAGAGAACATGGGCAAGAAGAAGAAGAAAATGAATCCAAAGGGGAAGATATCCCCAAGGAAAACATATCCACCACTAAGTAAATAGAGGGGAAGGATATATTAATTTGATTAAAATGAGGAAAAAGAAGAAAATATAGAACAAGAGGCTCTAGGACATGAAGAAATGGATATTCAACATACTCAGGAGGAGGAAGGTGATCACGAATCACCAAAATAAGGATCTCAAATTCCTGAGTGGTTGGATAAGCAATTGCAAAAGAGGGCCCAAATCCTCATGGATCCTAAGGAGAGGTTAGAGGCCATCTTGGCCTAAGCACAAATAGGGATGAAGAAGGAGAAGCCAAGGGTCGGGTCCCATATAATGATGGATGCATCGATATCGTGGAATGTACAAATAACTACTCTAGTGGTGGAAGGGGAAGGAGTTAGCTATAATATCTCCACCATTAGCTTGTAAGCAACCACTAGGGAGCAAAAAATTGATCATCTTTGGGGATCCATCACCACCATTGTGCACCAAATGAATAAGGACAAATCCTCTAAGGAGGAATTCAAAGCACATGTGACAAATTTAATAGTCTACATACAACAATGTTCCTCTACTGAGGAACTTCCAACAACCTCATCAACCCCACCCTAGTTGCTGACCAAGGATCATATTAGCAAGCTTGAAAGGAGAAAGGATTGGACCAATTCCATAGAGGATTGATTTCGATAGGTGGTCTACAGTGGAGATATGGGTATCAGCCACACTGCCAGGACAACAAATAAGTTTCAGAAGGTGAAAAAGTAGCTCAAAGGAATAAGAATTTTTTTCACTAACTTCCCATAACTATATAGAATTACATAGCCTAAGCTCAAGGCTATCCTCAAGATGCCTGAGATAACATGTGAAAAGGAGCTGGAACTAGTAAAAGATGATCATTGGCTCATAAAAACATGGAAATTAGGCCTCAATCATAAAAGAGAAATATTGGAACAAGTGCTCCATGAAGTAGAGCCTAACATTGATTGGGCTAAGGAAATTAGAACGACCTATGAAGAATACCTAAAGCTCATGACGAACTATCATATGCCCTCCATAAAGCTAGATCCTGAGAAAATAAGGATACACTTTCATAAGAATATGGAGGATAGAGCCATAGATACACTAATGCTATACTTCATGGATTTTTTTGCTTGAGCTTTCACCCAATCATAACAAGTGATTAATAACACGCCAAAGTGCAACAAGGATTAGGCCTTGATTACCGACTGATCTAGGAAATTGAACTTCCAAGTGCTCCAAGCCGATATAATGGAGTGGAACAAGCTTCAAGCATTGATCAAAAAGTTCATGGAATATGCTAATGTGCAGAAGCATGAAGGAAATTTGGTCATAGATGATGAATTTCTCACAATATAGCTACAATAAAAGGGCAATTAGCTAAAAGACAAAAGTGCTATAGTGTTGGCCACTAGAAGAAAAATTAGGCTAAAAGACAAAATGTAATCTTAAATAGTAAAATATTTGGGGTAGGTGAAACCCTAATCTGCACTTAATCTTGGCCACACAATGAAAATAATTTTTTTCCATTCATTTATCTTTTTGGACAATATAAATATGGGGTCTCCTCTCATTTTCAAAGAGAGTTGAGTTGTTTTCAAGAGACGCTACTAAAATTCTAATAGAAATTCATTTCCTTTGGGTGGATTCTTGAGTTTCATCTCATGTTTCATTATTCTTCTCTTCATAGTTAATAGATTTGAGTAGATTTTACTTTTCTTTTCTATGTTTTTAGCATGTTGTTAGTAAATTGGCAGTGAAACATAGATTTTAGGGACTAGGAATTCTTTGTCTCTTTTACTCAATTAGGGTCTTTCGCCTACTGAAGAGACATAGATCCCACACCAAAAATATAGAGGGTTCATTCAAATTAAGATGTGTCTGATGTTATTATGGATAAATTTAATGATCTAAGTGCAACTAATTGAAAATATTAATTAATTAAACATGCAAAACCTAAGAGATGATTTGTTTGAAAACACATTGTGTATTGAAAAAATGAACTAGAAACTTAAACAAATGATAATAGAAATTGATGAGATTAATTAGAGTGCACCTAGAGGTAGATTTTTGTTACTGGAGATTTTTGGAATGTCTTAGGAACCACTATCAATGACCACTAGGACTAATTCACCATGCATGGCGAATCAATCCTACTTCTAATGAAAAATCCTAGAAACAAGTTTCTAACTGCTGGAAGCTATATTATGAAAAAATCACTTTTCAAGCCTACAGATTGGACTCATTTTCCATGGGTGGAAAATTATTCCACCTACAGGAATCAACAAAATCTAGAGTTGATTGTGTGTAGCTAGATCTGCACTTTTGCTTCCTACAAGTGTCTACTTCTAAAACTGTTGGATTCGGGTCTGAAAGTGACTTTTTGTTGATATTTTGTCTTATTCAATGAATAGATGACATGAATAACTTTGAAATGAAATCTTCCATGATTCCTAAGCCTCCAAGATGTCTAAATCTACATACACATAATAAGAGAAGAATAAATGTTGATTGTTAGGGCATAGGGGTTTGCCTTTTTTTTAATTCAAGGAGTAAACACTTTTGACCGGAGCTATGAAATGGAATACAACCATTAAAAAATACCACCCCAACGGGGTTTGAACCTCAGTGGCAAGAACAACAATTCCAGCTATAAACCATCACACCATTCCAATATTGGCTAGGGAATAGGGGTTTTCCTTATTCAAACCTTGTTTAGGTAATTAAATAAAAATGAAGAAAGAATAGAATGAAGCATGAAAAAATGGAGTATATTACCTTTCCATGATTATTGATCTTGAAATTATGCAACATAACATGTAGAATCATCCCTTGAATGCCTTGGGAAGCTAAATTGATGACTTGTAATGTGAAAGGGCCCTAACTTGCTTGACTTGAAATAGAATATGAAGAATGATTATGAAATTGAATGGATGGATGATAGATGTAAAATGAGGAGAATAACACCTATTTATACACATTTGTGCCTTAGTATCCCTTTAATACCTCATCACAGGCCAACATGAGGAAAAATTAAACTCAAATTTCACTTTTTTTCCCATCCAAAGGTCTAAATTTGAGCCAAATTGGACTCATTGGCCACACATGGAAAATGGGTCCCACCTAGATGGGACTGATTCTCCATGCATGGTAAATGGGTCCCAGAGGGGCTATTCTAACAGCTTAGATGCCAAGGAACAAGGAAATAAGGTCTAAAATGCAACCCTATTGAGTATTTGATCAATTTGAACCTTGAAATACACAATATGGGTTAAGAGGGGCCTATTATTGATGATGTAAATGTCAAATTGGGCTTGGGACACAAAATTCAATGCAAAAGTGTGATTAAATATAGTTTACAACACTAAAATGTGGTCCAACAACCTAGGAAGGCCCAAAAAACAATGTGAATGTGCAAGACACATTACAACATTGGTTTAACATTAAGTTTATTTTATAAGCCTTCTAGATTGTTGTAATAACATTATTAAACACATGTTATAATGTTGAATTAGGGATAAATAGGTTAATTAAGTCTAGAAAAGTGTGAAAGTACCTTACAACCCTTTACAACACATTTACAAGACATCATTAAAAGCATGCTATTCAATAAATAAGGGTCCAAGACCTGGTGTAGATGCATAAAATGCGTCACAACTCTAGATTAAGACCTCATTAAGCCCATTTTATCATGAATTAATCCCATGTTAAGCAAAGGGTCCTTTTTTCTATGGCATAGGTAGATGTTGTTCATTGATATTGAATAATTTTGTTGTATTAATGCCCTTCATTGTTCATGATTTTTGTTGCTTATTGATGATAAAT
>VDFB02014794.1:0-40694 GCA_007258455.2 Sequoia sempervirens | reverse complement strand
ATTAGTTTGTGCAAGTAAGATTACCACATTGTGTCATACATCCACACTGGTCAAAAACGTGGAAATTCAATGTCAATTGTGACCCGGAGGTTAGGGTCATCACAGTGGTATCAGAGCCTAAAATCTTGCCAGCTTGAGGGTTCATGAACACCAATGATAGGGCCAGGAGACATTTTGAAGGAGAGTAGAGATAGAGGCAATTCCAAATTGTCAATCCTTATCCTGAAGAGGATACCTTTTCTGTAGTATTAGCAGCCCAACAATTTCCTAGTGTCCCACTGAAAATTGAAGTAATGGGGGATTCAGACCATGAGGCTTCTCATACTAGAGGCAATTGGAGAGAAAATGATAGCGTTTAGAATATTCTGAATGATCTAGCACATGGCCAACAACAAATGATGCAACACTTTATGCAGTCCCAACAACAATTGATTACTGCTATTGGACAGATGTCTCAGGAGATGAACACGTTGAGAGTTAAGTCAAAATTCAGCAGAGGGAAGTAATTTTGGGAACGACTTACCCAAGGTAAACAATTCAGGAGGAACAAGCAAACCTTTCTAGCCTACATTTACTCCTAGAAATGAAGAGGAAGTGGCCCAACCTGAGGTAGAGCCACCCTTGGCCAATGAGGTGATAGAAGTTTAGGAGGAATATCACAATCGTCCTCATGCTATTAGGCTGGAAATTACGTTGAATCAATATATGAATCAGCTTAGGGATAGGAGAGCACAACAAGAACAAAGACCACGTGGCCTTCATAGAGAATACCAACATGCTTTGAGTAAACTATCACTTCCTAACTTTGATGGGAGCGGGAAAACTACAGCTTGTTCATGGATGCACAAGCTGGACACTTTCCTAAATCTAAAACCAATGCCAGAGGTGGACGCAATTAAATTTGCAACATTACATCTACAGGGTGCAACGTATAACTGGTGGCATCATGGATTGGTGACACAAAACCATACTCTTATCCAGTCTAACAAAGAGTTTAGCAGCAAATTAATTGCTCGTTTTGATAGGAAAGATGAGGTTTATTTTAGGGAGTTGGCCTTGATTAGACTGTAGACGGCCATGTTAATAAATAATTATATTGTATTCAACCGTACTAATTAAATAAAAGTTGTAGTCGGTCGTACTAGGAATAGATAATAATAGTTTAAATAATACATGCACAGTTTAAAGTAAAAGTTGAATTAGTTGTCAGGTGGGTAGTTAGGAAGAGTTGCCGACGGTTGGTATCCCAACCAACCTTGGCCATCTATATATGTATCTTGTCATTTGTAGTCGGAGACAGTCAATTGCTATGTATTGTTGAGATACTTCATGGAATCAATCAATCCATTGTGCTGTGCAATTACTCTTACAATTGTTCTGTGATTCAAATGTGATTCATATTCTAGTACGTACATTATGTTTGTGAATTATTTTCGTTTACTCCCGTAGTACGCTGAACACTACCAGTGAGTAAACATAGACAACATGGTGACGTTGATAGTTATATCAATGAATTTCAAAAGGTGGCAATTATGGTCCCTGATTTATCAGAGAGGCGAGTGGTAATGTTATTCACATAAGGGTTGCATCACAATTTGAGAGGGTTGGTGAAGGCTTTTAAGTGAAGGACTTTGCAAGATGCTATTTAGATGGCACTGGATCTTGAAACCTCACATTCTAGTCCGCAATTTCCAAAGAAGAATTTCAAGAACAACAAGCCCACTAAAACTTTTAACCAGCCCAAACCTAATCCTCCTAAGCTAGATTTTGAAAGCAGGAATGAATTACATAGGAAGAAGCTATGCTTCACGTGCAAGGAGTCGTGGGATCGTAATCACCGATGCCTTGGGAAGGTCAAGGTACATTATATAGAGGTCACTTCTGATGTGGAGGAGGATATAGTTGATACTAGTACTAAAAGTGAACATGAGTAGTAGATAGAGGATAACAATTCCACAAAAGATGAGACCCAGGGTACTATTGCTACATTATCGGCTGTACCTAAGTATCACCCTTTTTGAGTAAGGGGAGTTATTAATGGACAACGGGTGACTTGCTTGATTGACAGTGGAGCCAAGCACAATTTTATTAATGAGGGCTATGTAGCCAAGAGGAGATTGCAGGTGGACTTTTCTAGTTTCACTGTCACAGTAGCATATGGTTTTAAAATGGGATGCACTACAAAATTTCTACAATTGAGCATTTAGATGGGAGATTATACAATCACAAACGATTTCTATGTGGTTGGAATTAGAGACATTGATATAGTGTTGGAAGTTCAGTGGCTACATTCTCTAGGAAAATACAACCAAGATTTTCAAAATATGGAGTTAGAATTTACATCAGGTGGTAAGAATATTGTGTTGAGGGGAAGCGTATGGAGGCTTTGCTTATACACGGGGAGGTTGCTTGGGCATCCCAATGTTTTGTATCTTCTAAATCTTCTACTGTGAAAGATAAAGTTTATCCAATGGATGTGCAGACCACATTAGACAAGCATAGCTTGGTGTTTGGAGACCTTCCTCCTAGTGGACCTCCAAATCGTGGATTCGAGTATGTGATAGAATTGGAAGAGGGTGCCAAACCTATGATTACCACTCCATACTGACACCCAAAGCGCTTCAAAGATGAGATAGAGAAAACAATCAAGGAGTTGCTAGATATGGGGCACATCAAGCCCAACTCTAGTCCATTTGCTTCATCAGTGGTGCTTGTGAAGAAAAAAGATGACATGATGAGAATGTGTATCGATTATCGTGCGTTGAACAAAAAAACAATCAAGAACAAGTATCCCATTTCGAGGATAGATGACTTGTTGGATGAACTGCATGGGGCAATTTATTTTTCTAAGATTGATCTACGTTCGAGATACCACCAAATTTAGGTTTGTGATGAGGATGTACACAAAACTGCATTCAGATGCCACTACGAACATTACAAATTCTTGGTAATGCCTTTTGGTCTTACAAACACGCCTGCAACCTTTCAGTCATATATGAATCATGTTTTCAGAAAGCAATTGCATAAATTAGTATTGGTATTTTTTGATGATATTCTAATATATAGTAAGACTTGGTAGGAACACCTTCGGCATATCAAAAAGGTGTTAGGCATTATGTAGACTCGGTCTTTGTTCACAAAAGCATCCAAATGCAAATTTGGAATGATAGAGATATTATATTTGGGGCACATAATTGGTGCAGGTGTAAAAGGAAAAATACAGGCAATACTAGATTGGTGCCACCAAGGAACATTATTGGCCTGCGGGTTTTCCTTGGTTTATGCAATTATTATAGAAGCTTTGTCAAGGGTTTTCTCAGTTGGTTGCATCACTTACAGAGCTCAACTAAAAGGGAGCTTTCAGAGGGTCGGATGAGACTTAGGCTACATTTGACAAGCTCAAGCAGGTGATGAGCTCTTGTCCAATATTAGCTCTTTTGGAATTCTCTCAATCGTTTGTATTGGAGTGTGATGCATTAGGCGAAGGGATAGGTGCAGTACTCATGTAGAACAAGCATCCCATAGCCTATGGGAGTCAGAAGTTGAGAGATGTAGAGCGGCTATATTCCACATATGACAAGGAAATGCTTGCCATCATGCACGCTATGGTAAAGTTCAAGCAATACCTTGTTGGTGGGAAATTCGTGGTTAAAACGGACCACAATAGTCTAAGATACTTCCTCGAGTAGAAGGTTTTGAACAAGCGTCAACAGAAGTGGGTAAGCAAAATTTAGGCTTACGATTTTGATATTGAATATGTTAAGGGTAAAAAGAATGTGGTAGTTGATACTTTATCTAGGAGACCGATACTCTACTTATTTAAGATTTCAATTGATTGGAAATCTCAAGTGTTGGTTGAGTATTCTAAGAATACTTTTGCGTGTGATCTCATTGATGGGAAATTGCAGGATGATAGATATCAGGCGATTGATGATTTGATCTATTACAAGAACAGGATATTTTTGGTACCAGAGTCAAAAATGAAAAGTAAGATGATGTAGGCTATACATGACACCCCTTTGGCAAGACATCCAAGATTCTTCAAAGCATATAGACAAGTTCGAGAGAGATTCTCATGGAAGGGTCTCAAAAGCGAAGTTTTCCAATACGTCAAGGAGTGTATGGCTTGTCAACAAAACAAGTCAAAGCATACATTACTAGCAGGTGTATTGCAACCTTTGCCCATAACTGATCAAAAATGGGAAAGCATATCGATGGATTTCATCACAAGTTTGCCACGAGTTCAGATTCGAGACTGCATCTTTGTTGTAGTTGATAGGTTGACAAAATATGCCCATTTCTTTGCCATCTCTACTGAGTTTAAGGCACCGTAGATCGTAGAGTTATTTTTCAAAGAGATATTCTGATTACATGGACTCCCTAGGAATATTGTGAGTGATCAGGATAGTAGGTTCCTTAGTATATTTTGGCAGGAATTGTTCAAGTTGGCAAGAACTAAGCTATCTCCCAATAAGAGCTACCATCCTCAATCTGACAGGCAAACTGAGATCGTCAACAAGTGGGTTGAAGGATATTTGCGTAATTATGTGTCAGGGCAACAAAAGGCATGGGTTTGTTAGCTACACTTGAGCAAACATTATTATAACACAACATACCATATGTCAATAGGTATGTCACCTTTCAAATCTCTATATGGATACGATGCTATGTCTTTCATGGATCTAGCTTTTGATGATAGCAGAGTGCCCAAGGCAAAGGAGTTGGTGTAGGACAATCAAGATATTCTCAAGGCACTTAAGGAAAATTTACATCGAGCTCAGAATCAGCAAAAACTTTAAGCTGATAAGCACAAGATTGAGAGGGTTTTTGAAGTTGGTGATATGGTATTTTTGCGTCTTCAACCATATAGGCAATCTACCCTAAAACAAAGTGGTGCAGAAAAGCTCAAACCGCAATTTTATGGACCGTATCAGATCAAAAGGCGGGTAGGCAAAGTAGCATATGAATTGGAGCTGCCTGTAGGAAGCAAAATCCACAATGTATTTCATGTCTCGTGCCTTAAAAAGGCAGTTGGTCAGCATACTACTCCATCTCCTGAGCTTCCTCCACTAGATGAGGAAGGAAAGTTGATATTGGTGCCTGAGTCTATTATAGATGTGCGTGAACGCAAGTTGCGAAGTAGAACAATCAAGGAGTATTTAATCAGATGGAGGGATTTACTTGTTGATGATGCCACATGGGAAGGCAAACAAATATTACAACATATAGGTTTGCAGTTGCCCGAGGACAAGCAATGTCGAGCAAGGGGAACTGTGATGTCCCCATCTCTTTAATTGAGCCATATATAATTGGAGTTAATTAATTGAATATTCAAATAGTCTTTAATTATTTTAATTAATTTTTTTAAGACTTGAATTATTTAATTAATTAATTACATTAAGATTTTATAAAGCCATGAATAAATATTTAATACTTTACAAAAGCTTTTCTAAAGTCCTCATAAAAATAAATTAGTTGGCAGAACGAAAGGGTGGAGAGGAATTAAAACAAGTTGGTGGATGTTGTGAAGGTCAGAGAAGAATTCATGAATTCAAAGCTTTTCAAAGGAATCCCTGGGAACGGAAACTCTTAGACAGGAGAACTGCATTTGGACAAGAACCCATTCATGGACCAATGTTTTGTATTGTTTATGATGGAACATGAAGGATTGAAATCATTTGCATCGGGAACATTCATTATATCGCATTGCTAAGCTATTGAGATCTTCTTAGTCTATAACTAGGGCGATTGCGATCATTCACAATAACCCGTTGCTAATTCTCGAAGTTTGTACTAATACTGACTCATACAAGGTAGACTCTATTAATATTATGATGCAAAGAAGACCCAATATTGGGTGCTGGTAGTGAAGGCGACACTCTGTCTTATAAGGATCGGGACTCTCACCATCGGCCATGTAATCAAACTGATATTGCCCATCGACTGTTATTCACTCTATATCGCCTGGCGATACACATGAATTTATTACTATTGGAGGTGCCTCACATATAACTATCATTGCTAGTCATCGAAGTTGCGCTATGAATCTGAGTATGTGTAACTACAGATTAACCTACAATAACTTATATTGCATTGCTTAATACATTATCTTTAGCATTGCGTTGAGATCGATTGTCATGTTTAAATCTTGTTATAAGTAGAGCTCTGCAATTATACAATGTCCTGTGTGTGGAGATCTACTACATATGCTATCCTGCGTTACTGTTTAATATGTGATTTATAGCAAGACCATATTTAAATTAGTCTATGCAAGTAAGATTACCACATTGTGTCATACATCCACACTGGTCAAAAACGTGGAAATTCAATGTTAATTGTGACCTGGAGGTTAGGGTCATCACAATTAGTAAGACCGAAAGGCATTACCAAGAATTTTTAGCATTCGTAGTGGCATCTGAATGCAGTTTTGTGTACATCCCCATCACGGACCCAAATCTGGTGGTATCCGAAACGTAAATCAATCTTAGGAAAATAAACTGTCCCATGCAGCTCGTCCAACAACTAATCTATTCTCAATATGGGATACCTATTCTTGATTTTTTTTGTTCAACGCACAGTAATTGATACACATTCTCATCATGCCATCCTTTGTCTTCACAAGCACCACTAATGAAGCAAATGGATTGGAGCTAGGATTGATGTGCCCCATATCTAACAATTCCTTAATTGTTTTCTCTATTTCATCTTTAAAGTGCTTTAGATGCTGGTATGGAGTGGTAATCACAGGCTTGGCACCCTCTTCCAATTCTATCACATGCTTGAATCCATGATCCAAAGGTCTACCAGGAGGAAGGTCTCCAAACACCATGCTAATATGGTCTGCACATCCACTGGATAAATTTTATCTTTCACGTTATAAGATTTAGAAGATACAAAACATTGAGCTGCCCAAGCAACCTCTCCATGTCTGAGCAAAGCCTCCATGCAATTAGCTGAAACTATCTTAGGAGCACCATCTGGTAACGCCCTCAACACTATTTTTACCACCTAATGTAAACTCTAGCTCCATCTTCTGAAAAACTTGATTGTATTTGCCAAGAGAGTGTAGTCACTGAACTCCCAACACTATATCAATGTCACCAATCCCAACCACATAGAAATCGTTTGTGATTGTATAATCTCCCATCCGAATGCTCAATTGTGGGACCTTTGTAGTGCATCCCATCTTGAAACCATCTGCTACTGTGACACTAAAACTAGAAAAGTCCACCTGTAATCTCCTCTTGGCTACATAACCCTCGTCAATAAAATTGTGCATGGCTCCACTGTCAATCAAGCAAGTCACTCGTTGTCCATTAATGACTCCCCTTACTCAGAAAGGGTGATACTTAGGCACACCCGATAATGTAGCAATAGCACCATGGGTCTCATCTTCTGTGGAATTGTTATGCTCTATTTGCTGCTCATGTTCACTTTCTAAATTAGTATCAACTATATGCTCCACATCAAATGTGACCTCTATATAATGCGCCTTGCCTTTCCCAAGGCATTGATGACCAGGCTCCCATAGCTCCTTGCAAGAGAAACATAGTTTCTTCCTCCGCAATTCATTCTTGCTCTCAAAATCTATCTTAGGAGGATTTGGTTTGGCCTGATTAAAAGTTCTAGAGAATGGCTTGTTGTTCTTGCAATTCTTCTTCGAAAACTGTGGACTGGAATGTGAAGTTTCAAGGTCTAGTGCCATCTGTATAGCATCCTGCAAGGTCTTCGGCTTAAAATCCTTCACCAACCCTCTCAAATTGTGATGCAACCCCTTTGTAAATAACATTACCACTCTCCTCTCGAATATATCAGGAACCATGACTGCCACCTTCTAAAATTCATTGATGTAACTATCAACGTCTCCATGCTATCTAATCAAAGCCAACTCCTAAAATAAAACTCATCTTTCCTATCAAAACAAGCAATTAATTTGTTGCTAAACTCTTCATAAGACTGGATTAGAGCATGATTTTGTGTCACCAATCCATAATGCCACTAGTGATACGTTGCACCCACTAGATGTAATGTTGCAAATTTAATTGCTTCCATCTCTAGCATTGGTTTTAAATTTAGGAAAGTATCTAGCTTGTGAATCCATGAATAGGTTGTAGTTTTCCTGCTCCCATCAAAGTTATGAAGGGATAGTTTACTCAAAGCATCTTGGTAGTCTCTATGAGGGCCACGAGGCCTTTGTTCCTGTTGTGCTCTGCTCCTATCCCTACGTTGATTCATATATTGATTCAAAGTAATCTCTTGTCTAATAGCATGAGGAAGAGTATGATATTCCTCATAAACTTTGAGCACCTCATCAATCAAAGGTTGCTCTGTTTCCAATTGCACCACTTCCTCCTCATTCCTAGGAGTGAATGTAGGTTGGATGACTTGCTTGTTCCTCCTGAATTGGTTCCCCTGGGTACGTGGTTTCCAACATTATTTCCATCTCCCAAATTTTGACTAACTCTCAATGTATTCATCTCCTGAGACATCTGTCCAATGGCAATTGTTGCATCATTTGTTGAATACTTTGAATGTTGTCATTCTCTCTCCTATTCCCTCTGTTCTGAAAACCCTCATTGTCTAAGTCCATTGCTTCAATTTTCAGTGAGACTTCAGGAAATTATCGAGCTACTAAAACAACAAGAAAGGTATCCTCTTTAGGATGAGGATCGACAATTTGAAATTGCCTCTGTCTTTGCTCTCTTTCAAAATATCTCTTGGCCCTATCAATGGTGTTCATGAACCCTTAGGTTGGCAAGATAATGGCTCTGATACCACTGTGATGATCCCTTCCCAAATGTACAATACCAACTGTAATTTCCTTTGTGGTTCCAATGGTTTATATTGACATTAACGGGATGATTTGTGCTTGTTTGGAAATATTGACTCAATATGATTCATGGATAAATGATTGCATAGAGAATAATGTTGCAGACCAGTGAAGGAGTCGATTAACAGGACAAATTATTTCAATGAACCCAAAACTCAATACAAAACTAAAATACAGTTTAGAATTGCAAATTTAGATAGAATAATAATTTCAACATATTACAGTGAATGCTAATAAAGATTTGACTTCAAAACATTGATAATGATAATGAACATTCGGCTATAGGGGCAAAATAATTATACGGCTTCAGAAACATTAATAATATTCATTTGACTTCATAAGCAAGTTAACACGGCATCACAGTTCAATGCAAATACACGGGACTAGACATAGCAAGGAAATATTAATCATAACATTGTTCTTGAACATACCGAACTCAAAGTCATCCGATCATTAGTATATTTGCAGGTAATGGTTTAAGGTCCAGCCGTATACATCCATCAATCGCTGCTACAGATTTGATCATATATATCCATTGCAAATACATACGTCCTTGCCATATCGATGTCCTCGTGGAAAATGAACAACTCCCGCTACAGTAGATATAACATACTCGATATCGGGTCTATCCTCATACGTTGTGAAGATATAAGCCGCATCAATAATAGTCATTGACCTTGCCAAGGTCTTTGCAAATAATCATCGGTGTAGTCACCATCTTGAATGCCAACCAAGGTTCGAAATGCTGAGACTCAATTCATTCGTAAAGACAACCCATCAACTACCAAGTCTTATTCACACCACCATGCTGGATTCTCGTCCAAACCTAGCTTCATTCCTTGAGAGTTTTCGTTCTTGGGCCTTTCGAATTCATAACAGATTATATTCAAATTCTTGTGATGCTAATTCAATTCCCCCGATCATTACTTATTCACAACTTTCAATTTGAAAAACTGAATTATTAAAAGCTTTATTCATAATATAACATTTATTAATATAATTAATTAATTAATTAATGTCTTGAAGAGCAAAATAAAGACTTATTTAAATATTTAATTAATTATTTCCCAAAGTCGTTTTGGCTTAAAAGAATGGGGAAATCAAATCCTAGTTGTTTAAGAAGAGGCTGAAGTGTCTTCTTCCTTACTAGAACGGATTGTTGTGCTTTGTTGATCAAATCTTGAAACAAGTTGTTTGGTGTCCTCAACCTCCATAGGAGGCTACTAAGGTTTAACGGACCATGCATCCTTATCAAACTTATTATCTTTGGTCACTACAATCCTTTTTTGTGATGGAACATAATTTTTTTAAGCCTTAAAAGATTCACTGTAACCCACAAAGACACCCTTCAAGTTGAAATGTTCAAACTTGGTCAATTTCTCTTCTTGCACATGATTTATAAATAGGACTTCAAAAAACACAAAATTAAGAAACATTAAGTTTCTCTCTAGTGAAGGCTTCTTCTAGAGCGTTCTTGTTCACACCTTGTGAGGACTTCTATTTAATTTGTATATTGCACAACTACATGTTTCAGCCTGAAGAAACATGGGTAAATCTAAGTCATGAATCACAACCTTAGCAGTCTCTATGATGGACCTATTCTTCTTGTTTGCAACCCCATTATATTGAGGGTTGTATGGCATAGTCAATTCCCTCTTGATCCTTGCATCTTTACAACAAATATCAAAGTCCTTGGATATATATTCATCTCCATCATCAAACCTGATGATGTGATTTTCGTGACCGCACCAACACAAAATAAAGTTTCCCAACGGATACTCTATCCTCTCTTGAACAAAGTCTCCTGCATGCTAAGATTGCGAGATAGATCATGCATTTAACTCCAAGGTTCCTTCATGCAATAGAATATCCTCAGTTGGCTCGATGTGTTTTGCTGGTATTTCAAGGGGGACTTACACAATTGTTCAGCAGTTGACAGCAGACAGCAGATTAAGGGCTTTCATGTAATTTGGATGATTTGTCAGGTAAGTGCAAATTTCCTAACGCTAACCAGAAATGAACTGAATTTAAAAGAGTGTAGGGCCTAAGAAGTTTATGTTCTATCTAAGGACGGGACGTGGGATCAATCTTGACAAGCTTCGACCAGACTCTGCTCCGCCTCACGTTGGACAACTTACACAAAGTCGGTGCAATCTTCAAGGGAGTGACAAGAGGTTTTCAAATTATAATTCAACATGTAAGTACCATCAGAACGACGCATACAAACACCTGAATCACAATCAAAGTTAAGTTTGTAATGTTTTCCAGTTGACCACACAAGGCAAACTTGCCGTCAGCAAGCCGCTACTGGTATGGATAAAAATGAAGTTATCTCGATTGACACCACAAATCCACAGCTAACATCTACTTGCATGAAAATGAAAACTACTTTACTTTACGCTACTTAAAGTCGAAGGGACGAAGAAATCTTGCTAGCTACTCATAACAAAGATGAATTCACCATTCAATGAAAGATCTTTTATTACAATAGATTTTCGCAACAATCTCTTACAAAGTTTTCAAAGGAAAACTTTCCTTCTCCTTCGAACTACGCTATGCTAAGATATTACAACTAAAGTGTCTCCGCTCTATTCTCTAGTCTGATCTCTAAGTTCTAAAAAAAAAAAAATGAGGGGGGATGCCCCTTTATATAGCTGGCCAAGTCCGATGGACGGCTCAGATTACAATCGGCTAGATGGCCCAGATTGTGCCACCTCAGCCCTAAACAAGATTCACCCTAAAAACCGCCACCAAGAGGAGTGGGGTAATAAATGAGCCATTAATGTTCATCATCTTCCAGAAGATTCCTGTTCACAGACGCGTTCACACTGCTTCAACTTCTTGGACTAGTACGGTAGGCATGTTCTCGATTTGAAACTTCAAGGCTGTAACTCCTTTCTCCTACTCGACAATGATTTTCCTCCTTGATGTTGTTCTTCAACCTTGAAGTACTTGCTTGGGTTTCCATTTTTTTTTCATCCTGAACTATGAAGATATTTCCTCTTTGCCACTTGAGTTGGGCACATACTGGGTCTCAACACTTAGTCATTTCTTGCAACTTTTTCCTCCTTCAAGGTTGAAATGTAGTCTTGGAGTACTTACTTCATCGCTTCAAGTCATCGCACTCTTGGCCTTGACGTTCATCCTGCAAAACAGATAAAAGAAGAGCATCAAAACACTTAATAATATAAATCCACTTTACTCACCTGAGTTTCATGCTTTAACTTCCACGGTTTGAGTGATCTCTGGATCTGATAGGGTTCACCATTCTTCTCTAGCCAACTTTGCTTTCTTCACGATTTTCAACATCTATAGGCTAGGGCATATAACACCTGTAAATCATATTTCAATGCCTTAGACAAATTTTCAACTTCTTCAAGGGCGTATTTAAGAGATGCACCTTTAAAATCATCTTTCAAGAGTGTTAGCTTCAACTGCGTCTTCTTCAAGAAATTCACTTCACCAGCTGAGGCTCTGACAACTTGATTTTATTCATCTCTGGCTTGAGGAAAAATAAACTCACGAAGAATTTGATCAAAATCACCTAGTCAAACCCCTTCAAATTCATCATCTGAGGCATTTTACCTTCGAAAACACATTTTATTCATTTTGCCTTAGAAAATTTTTAAATTTCCCCCTTAGAAAATTCATTGTTTAAGTGCCCATCAAAAATCTCCATCCTAAAAGCCTCGGCAAAGTGTGGAGGATTTTAAAATCCATTTCCCATTGCAGACGTCCAATACACAGAAGAAAATTTCCTCAGAAAACATCAAATCCATGTGTCTACAAACGAAGGGGGTACTTTTAATTTTTTTTACTTTTAACCTTAGAAAAATATTTTGCCACCAATTTTATTCTTCATCTTCATCTCTAGGCATATTTTCCTGCTTGGCTTTGAAAATTTTAACAACTTCATGAAGCTGGCACCTTCTGACATATTTCACAGCCAATTCATTCTTGCCTAAGAAAATTTCATCACCTTACAAGCTTGGGTGTATTTGACATCTTATTATCAATATGGGCGCATTTCATATGGCTTACTTCAAGTTTCCACACTTAGAAAAAATTTAAACTTTTGATATTACCTCTTTCAAGCCAGGCGCATTCAACATGGTGGACTTCAAGTTTCAATTCCTTAGAAAATTTCACCCCCACCTTGGGCGCATTTGACCCCTGAAGCTTTCAATTTCACTTGCCTTAGAAAATTTTAAGTCCTCTTTCAAATTTGGGTGCATTTGGGAGCTTCTACTTTCATTTCTCACACTTAGAACATTTCCTAGGCACTTCATCTTCTATTTTCCCTCAAGGGCGCATTTTGAAACAACTACTCCCAACTTGTCATACTTAGAATATTTTACCACCAACTCCTCAAGATCAAGGCGCATGTAGGGGCCTCTTCTTCAAATTTAAGTGCCTTAGAATATTTTCTAACTCCTCCTTTAAGTTAAGGCGCATTTTAGAGGGTGTGCTTCAAGTTTTGAGGACTTAGTAGAATTTTTCAATCCTCCTCTTCTTCAAGGCGCATATGGAGGGGTGCACTTCAAGTTTTCAAACACTTAGCATTTTACAATCACCCCTTCTTGTCTTGGGCGCAATTCCACCCTTGAGCTTTCATTTTAAACACTTAGAAGAATTTTACCCTCCACTTAGCTTCAAGGGCGCATTTAAGACCTTGTGCTTTGAGTTTGACGCCTTAGAATATTTTTCTATCTTGATGTCTCCTTCCTGGGCGCATTTGAGGCCATGTGCTTCTAGTTTGAGTTCCTTAGCATTTCTTTAACTCATCTCATCAACTAGGACACATCTTGGAGGGTCATTTTCCATTTTGAAGCACTTAGGAACTTTTTAAGTGCCTTCTTCTCCTTAGGTGCAAATGGGGGCTTGAGCTTCCAACTTTTACACTTAGAAAAATTTCTTCATGGCTTCCTCCAAGTCAAGGGCGCATTTTACCCATGGAGCTTCCAATTTTAACCACTTAGTAGAATTTCCAAGCATCTCCTCAAAGCTAGGCGCATTCTGGGGGTATAGCTTCAAATTTTCAACACTTAGTAACATTTCTAGCTTCCCTTTCCAAACTAAGGCGCATTTTAGCATGTGAGCTTCCATTTTATCAACACTTAGGAAAATTTTACCCTCTCTTCTTCAAGGCGCATATGGAGGGGTGAGCTTTGAGTTTTAGGTACTTAGAAATTTTTTCAACTCAATCTCTCAAGGCAAGGGCGCATTTGAGGTAGGCAACTTATAATTTTCAATACTTAGAGAATTTCTATGCCATCTCAATTTGCAAGGCGCATTTGGTGGGTTCTCCTTTCAATTTTCCACACTTAGACAAATTCCTTGGAGCCTCTCATGAGTCAAGGCGCATTTGGTGGGTGGAACTTCAAATTTCACAACAACCAAAATTTTCCAGTCTCCTCCAGCTTCAAGGGCGCATCTGAAGGCCTTTACTTCAAATTTGAAACACTTAGGCAAATTTTAGACTCCTTCATCTTCTTAAGCTTGGGCGCATTTACCTTGGCAAGCTTCCATTTTTCAACACTTAAGACGCTTTTCATCTATCTTCAGCTTCTTAAGGCGAATTCACTAGTTGGACTTGAAAATTTATCAATCTTGGTGGATTTCACGTCTTTTGCCAAATTTGGAGTGATTTGCTCATGCTAATCCTAGCTTGCCCTAATTTGCTATTTTTAGAAAGTTCTTCAAATTTTGCATTTTAAGCTGATTTTAGCTCCAGAGAGCTTGATTTTGCTTTGTCTCGAACCTCAGGATGTGGTTAAGCTACTAGTGCCTGATGCCTGCCTGTACCTGCTATTTTTAGAAACTTACTAAAAATAGCAATTGCTCAGAATGTCTTCAAATTTCACGTGCCGAATGCTTGAAGTGTGGTGGTCGTGGCTAGATGCTGCATTTGCATGACTGTCGTGTCTTGCCCTTGAATTTAGGAAACCCTGATTCCTCTATGCCAACCTGCTAAAAATAGTAAGTGTCTGATTTTCCATCCTCTGTAACTCCATTTGACTTGAAATTCGCGCCATGGGGTCCTCATCATCTGCTTGACCTGTTCATACTGAGGCTTCACCCTAACTTGCTATTTCTAGCATGTTTCTGAAGTGGCTTACTATTTATAACAGCTGCTTGATTTTGAGACTTCCACAACTCTGCTTGAATCGAAATTTGAATGCCGTGCTCCTCACCACTTGACTTATCCGTTCACACTGGCGCCTGATGCCGACTTTCTATTTTTAGCCTATTTCTAGAACGCCTTACTATAAATAGTAAGTGCTCTGTTTGTCTTCAAATTTTACCAGCGGACTCCTTGGAAGATGCTGATCATGATGGGATACTTCAGTTTTTGGAAATTCTGGCGTTAAACCCCTCATTTTGGGTCTCGAAGCTTGAAACCCTAATTCATCTTGCATGTGCCTCGAATGAGCTCCATTCAACTCCGTTTCTGTTGCATGTCACTGTGTTCGTGATTCTAAAGTGTTGGGCAGCTATCAGAGTGTACTTACTAAAAATAGTAAGTGGCTGAAAAAGTGATCAACCAGTTGCCAGATGATTTTGCATGTCAAACTGCCCGAGAGATCTTGAAAAACCCAGAAAAACCCAGAAAAATCATCAATATGCAAGCCCTAGCTAAAAATAGTAAGTTTCTGAAGAGTGACCAGTTCTGCTTGCATGTTACACCGTTGCGAAGCTCTTAGAAAACCCAGAAAGATTATGCCGACATGCGCTGAGAAAACTTGCATGCAAACCCTAATTACAGCCTCTGAAGGCTTAACGCTGAAAGTTATCGTCCTGTCCTGCATGTCATATCACTACGAAGGTCTCAAAAAACCCACCAAAAATATCTAGACATGCATCTGAAAACTTAACATGTAAACCTTGGAATTTGCCTCTAAAGGCAAAACTACTAAAAATAGCAAGTCGCCCATTTCTGCTCAAATTTTGCCAGTAATGAGTTCAAAGTGCTCAGAATGTAGTGCAGTTGTCAGAACGTGAAAATCTCAAGAAAACAAACCCCAAATTGACACTTACTAAAATAGAAAATTGGTAGAATTTAGTGAAAATTCAGAGGGAGCCTGCCGAAAGCATATTGACTGCAACGTGAAGCTCAGATTCCAACTTATTCACTCCATTTGACTTTAAATTGACCAGAAAATTCAAAACCCTAATTCTATAGACTTGGCCAAAATTTCACGTTTAAGCTCACAGATGGGCACATCCCTGGAAAGGCAAACAACAGAAAAGAGAGACAGACAGAGAGAGACAAAACCAAAGCCAAAAAACGAGGAATGGAGCAAAAAATAGGGGGTCCCCATTTTGAATGGGGTGATGTGTGAAAAGGTCACAACAAGACCTCAACACCTTAATCCTTCTGTCTGTCTAATTTTCCACAAAGAGTGTTGAACTCCTGAAATTTCTAAAAGAGAAAATCTTTGGTCTTCATGAAAGAAATCCAAGTTTTCCTTGACTCAATAATGAAAGAAACATAGTAAATATTTCCAATAAATAAGGCTACTGACAAATGTTTGAATGGATCAAATCTAGGATTCCTCTTGATATGTGTTCACTACTAAGAAGAGTAGTCTTGATGTGCTTGCCAAGTGCAAATTCATTGCATACACCATTCTTTTCTACCTTAAATCAAGTAATCCATCCACAATATTCTTCGAAAGAGGTAGAGCTTCATAGTGCAAATGACCAAATCTTATGCCAAAGCTCACACAATTCGTCATTGTCATAGATTAAGGCTGCTTTTATAATTCAATTGGCAATAAGCCTGTTAAGGCCTCCTTCACAAACAACTTTGAACAATATTTGACCCAAATCTTGGTTGTGATTTTTTATGAAAGTTTGTTGATCATCAGATTCAGTCACACCTTAAATTTGTCACGGTTGAAACTGAAAGTAAGTTCTTTGTCAATTCTGTAACATAAAGAACATCATAAAGTTCAAGATAATTAGTAAAAGGCATGCGGAAAGAACATCACACAATTTGGGACTGTCATGGATCAAGGTCACTTTTCTAATTTGATTGGCAATCAACCATTAAGGCTTCCTTCACAAACAACTTTGACCAATATTTGAACCAGATCTTGGCTGCGATTTTTCATGACATCTTGTTGATCATCAAATTCAGCCACACCTTAAATCTGTCATGATTGAAACTGAGAATAAATTCTTTGTCACTCTTGGAACTTAAAGAACATCACAAAGATCAAGAATATCACTAAAAGGCATGCAGAAAGAAAAAGTTCCAATCCCCATAATAGGATAAGTAGCATCATCACCAGCTCTCTAAGAATCTACCACATGGTTGTCTATTGTGCCGCTTTGCTTCAATCATGCCAGCTCTCTAAAATAGATCTCAGGATCCTACCTCTTATGCCTATCAATCAATCTTTAACTGAATTGGGCCATGGTACCACCACTCATAAGCAACTCCTTCCAAGTGAATGGTAGGAAATTTGATTGGCTCCTGCTCATACATTAGACTCAAACAAAAGTGTTTTAACATCTAGATATAAGCATGAGTTGAACGTCGGTAGAATCCATCAAAAATTAAGGAATTAAGAGTCTTCTTAGCCTGTGTCAAAGATCCTTATGAGTCTAGTTTTAATTAAGCTTTTTCTCATTCTTAGGCTTATTTTTTATCTTCAAAAATGCAAAAATTTATAGAGGTCAGCTAAATATTCTTCTCTATGCTTTGTACTCTAAATGGAGGGCAGCCAAATCTTCACCTTACTGATCTATTATTTCCTTTTCTGGTTGATATCTCTCTTCTTGCAAAAAAAATGACTATCTGTAGCCTAGAGATTTGTCAATTGAAATGCCTAATTTGCTCCTATAGTAGAAAATTGTCCCCTATCCTTGCTACCAAATGGAGTAGTCATGGAAATAGAATTCAAAATTTGGAATGCTTTGGAAATATATTAAATTGCTGCCCATCTCTTATAGACTCCAAGACAGAAAAATTCCTTCCCTATCTTCTCTTGCCATCTCTTCACCTTTATTTGCATTCAATGTTGGAATTAGGATCTATCGAAGCTTTCTAATTTGTCAAATGTCAATACACTATGAAAATTACAATCAATATTTAACAGTCTTCATATTGCTCTTCATCAAAAGTATCAAAAAGTCAACATTTGGTTCTATTTCATTTGAACCACATTCAGTTGTGATGACACTCCCACTAGTTGTGTCATGTGCACAAGCTGTTTCATCTATAAAGAGTTTGGCAAGCTATGCAAATATAGCATCTAAGTTGGCAAACTTAGGAGTTTGATCCCGATTTTTTGTCACCCCATCATTGTATTTGTAAGACTCACCAATGGACTCAAGCTCCTAAGATCACCTGCAAGACCAAAGACTATCTTCTGCAAGAAAGCAAAAAAAGAAAATAATTCTTGGTTATGATGCAAAATGGATTATGATTAATACCCCACTAAATGCATGAGAGACTTTGCTTATATAGGCAAGGTTGAGAGATAGAACTTGACAAGATTGTGACAAGTGTCTTAATTCTATGTCATGAGACAACTAGAGATAAGATCACATGTTCACTAGAGACTTCTAGAAGGATTCCTTCATTCCTATGTAAACATGTGAACATGTATGAATATGACCTAACTAATAACTAGTTAGATAATGTGCCTAGTTCACACTACAAAGGGGAAACCAAATAGGAAATGCCCCTATTCACACCAACACCCTCCTTAAGTGCAACTTAGGGAGAATGAGAAAACATGCAAAGATGCAGGGGTGATGATGGGTCCCGCCTACTAGGCCATGTTAGGTAACCACATACAAATGCAATCTCTCACAAACAAAGAAAAGAAGAAAACCCAATGGGACAAAACTCTTCTCCAAAAGAGAGAAAAGAAGAAAGTGAAAGGAGGACTCGATATGACCCCACAGGGACTACTTCTATCATCAATATACAATCAATGATCCCCCCATAGAAGAGAGAATGAGAAACTATGTAGCTCCCCCGACAATCCAATGCCTACAAATAACATTCCTTCCCTTGGGAAGAAACAAAACCAAATATAGATACAAAAAGGCTTCCCATTTCGGATAGGAATTAATAGGAAGAAAGATTGAGATGTGATGATGATGGTGCCTTTGAAATTCGCTCATATGTCACCATGTCCTTGAAAAATGATGTCACAATCAAATCAAGTGCATGCCCAATCAAAGAAGGTGACAAACTAGGATCTAGTGGTAATTGATGATGAACAAGATCCAAAGACAAAGATGATGGGACAACAACTATGATGAGGCTGTCATCAAAGAAGAGAGATAAGCCCTCAAATGTGTCCTCCAAATCTGAAATGTGAGAATCCACAAACAAGTCTAAAATACTTGTCAAGAAATCATCCCATAGCTGAATCTGAAAGACTATGATTCACTTGTTGCAAAGAATCACTGGAAGCTGTCGAAGAAGCAACTCTAAACTCTAATGAAGCAACAAAAATGATGTGATCTCAATAGGAGGAGTAACAGGGAGGTCTTTGTATCATCAAGATGCTCAAGCTCTGCATCATATTCAAGCTCTAATGTATCATCATCAAAGGGTATATTGTCGACATCATCAAGTGGAATGGGGAAACTTAATATGGAATCGTTGTATTTCATAAAACCTAATTGCTGCCTTAAACTAACTCAATCATAATATTTATCTTCATAAACATAGGCACTGCATATTACAATTGCTGTTCTTAATGAATGGTCTTCATAAATACTATAATATTCATAATGTAATCGCTGCACATTGATACTTTGATCACTGCTCATTTTAACTTCAATTTGGGCGCCACCTTTCAGCATTAACAACCTTTAATCATTGCCTTTAATCGCTGCCTTCAACATATATATACATGTTTATCTTGGCAAGGCTGCTCGACCAGCATTATATTTAACTTCCTTAATGGAAGTCGGCCTTGGTATGAAATTAGCCCATATACTTATTTAAATTCAATCTTAATTTAATAATACACGAAATGATGTAGTCTTAATAACCAATAATCTTTTCTATTACGTTCTTCTGATATTTTGCCTTTGACATCAATAACAAACATTTTGTCAACAATCTCGTCCATACACTTTGACATCAATGACAATCAATTCCAACACATTCACCCAATAAAACGGGGATTAGTATATCTAAATTTTTATGAATGGTTTGTTGGTTACAGCCCTATGTATAGTTTGCAGATTTTAAGAACCTGAGATAACTTTTAGAACCATATAAGTTTTCATTTTGATAAAGAGGTAATTGTATTGATAATAAAGAACACAGCTCTGCAAAGTAGCCAACCCTCAAATGAACACAGTGGGAGGCAAAAAAGGTTATTCAAACTACCTCTCTAAAGCACAATGGGGAATACAACAAGACACTCAGTCAAAAAGCACAAGGAAACAGCTTCAAGATAATTAAGACAGCAATTTAACTAGTAAGTTTGTAAGTGTAGTAGCAGTCACTTTAGTAGAACAATTATTGATGCATTTGTGGAATTTAGAATCCACTTTCTTTCTAAGAAAATGTTATTCTACTTGTGAACATTCAGGTGCAGCTTTTACAACTGTATACAATGAGATATTTTAAATTTTTCCAAAAAGCTTGTAATGTCTCACTCCTACAATCACATACTGTTCATAATAAATTATCAAATCAAGATTGTATAAATACATAAACCCCAATTGCAAATTATTAATGTTATCTCACCTCATAGCGTTCATATTGATTTTTGTTAAGATATTTTGATGCAACATCTGCCCAAATGCTTCCAAATTTATCCTGCAAAGTTGCATAATTAAAAAAAACATGTACAAACTGAAAAACCTATAATCTAATAGTAAAACAATAGACACCAACACGGAAGTTGCTCAACTATAAAGCTTTGGACCAACAAAGAATCAAATTTGCAAGAAATATAGAAGTTCACAATATAGACAATTCCGGCTCTCAACAGTTATTTAGTAACACTGGTCTTTTAGCGACTCTATCCCCTACATAAATCGAATGAAAAATTTGAAACTCAATGCAAACCTGGAGTATATGATCAACTATATAAGGTTGACTCAGCCTATAGAAATCCCAAATACCCTCCTTTTCAAGCTCCTCCTGCAAAAGACATAGAAAGGGATCGTGACAGCACAAACTTATGTGATATATAAATCAGAGCTAATTCAATGTTTAAAAAATTAAATGTGATATCATCTGAAACTTCCTATTTTCCTCAAGCATATAGCAGGAAATGCTATTTTCCTTGAGCATATAGCAGGAAATGTTAACAGGCTTAAAAAAAAAAAAAGAATTTCAGGAGTAAATATCAAACAATGAAATCAAATTGGAAAGTAGTTTAGTACATTCAAAGATAAAATTTTCAAAAAATAATATTCAATTGAAATCCTTATACGCTGCAAATATGAACAGACTGAAAGTGTAAAGACTAAGATTGTGCCTCTAGAAACTGATATCTACTCTATTCCAGATCCACATTTCTGCATCCTAAATTATTGGTTCTAGAGGCCTTTTCCTGAAGAAAAGATTTTTTGTGATGAATAAATTTATGCCAACACAACTGGAGATACCTGACTAAGAGGAATTGAAGGGCGGAACTTTCCAACAAGTCCAGTTACTGCGTGTTCTGGAAGTTCCCAAATCCTGAAAAAGCCCAGAATATGATCTATTCTGTATGCTGTGAAATATTTCCCCATCTGCAAGCAAATGTTTAGCAACTTAAAGAATGTTTTTCTTATAAATATAGTTTTAGAAAAATTTAACTGGGAGGTAAGTATTTCCAGATAGAGTTAAAGGAAAATCACTTAGTGAAAACTAATCACAATCAGGATTATTATGACATTCTTTGTTTTTTTTAATAACAAAATGAAACAAAACAGCATGCAACCTGTGTTAGCCGTGATTGCCACCAAGCATAATTATCCTTGGACATTTCCTCCCAGTTATAAGTTGGAAAGCCCCAGTTCTGTCCATTCTTATCAAAATAGTCTGGTGGTGCACCTGTTGATGTATTCATCCGAAACAGATTTGGGTAAACCCATGTATCCACACTATTCCGGTCCACTCCAATAGGAAGATCTCCTTTCAAAACTACATTTTTCCTTCTAGCATACTCTGCAGCTTCTGATAGCTGCAACAACCATGGTAGATGACATGAAAATCGCAGAGATCACACTCCACAACAGCAATGAAATATTTGCATCTTGTTTCATTGCAACTAAATTTTATACATTGTAAAAGAACTTCAGAAATTTGGACTAACCTGCAAGTGCAAGTGGAACTGGAGATAAAAATGAAAAGCAATTGTGTTATAATGGTCACTCTCCTTTGATACCAACTTTTCCAACTGCATGCAAATCAATTATTAAAGATTATAAGCTTCCACGGTCGGTAGACTACTGAAAGAGGGTTCCTGGATAAAATTTGTGTAATGAATTTATTGAGATTAGCTAAACAAGAAACTGGACTTGGGAACTTACCTGCAATGTTCATCAAGTCCAAAAATTAATTTTGGACTTGGGAACACTTTAACTAAACAAGAAACCGGATTTAGGCATTGGGTTTCAATATAGAGCAATCAATAACTTAAATACTAATAAATGAGAATGGAAGAAAATGAATATCTAATTTTCTGATTTCAGGACTTCTAAAAGTGTTTTGGAGTGGGATATCAATTTCTTGTGAAACTAGCAAAAGAGGGTAACAGTTATGTAATTCTGTTTCATGTTTTTTATCCTATAAATCTGTATATCCTTCACTTTTCTTCCTAGTTGCTGTAAATATATCCAACCTTGCAATTTTAGTCACACTCTTTCCTGTTCTTTAAATATATTTAGAGGACAATATTACTCAGTATCTTTCATCGGCTTGTTACAAGCCATATTTTAACCTGTCATTGGCACCCAAGACACCCTATCAACTTCCATTGCGAATATGTTTGAAGCACAATACTGCTCAATGTTGTCTTTCCAAAAAATTATGCTGAATATCTTGACAACCAAACAAATGGAATATTTTTTGCAACTCAGACCAGGTCACTATTGGAATATGCTTGAAACCCTGGATATCTACAACCTGCATTAGAAACAAGAGTTTTCGCCCTTGATCCAATATGATGAATTCCAAGAGTGTTTTTGTCCTCTAGAATTCAAATACATCAAGGTTTTTGTCATTGGATGCCCTAGATTGAACAATTGCTCAAATCTGAAAGTATTATGCAAACGATAGCTTGAATGATCCTCAAATGAAGATAAAAACCTCCTTGATATTCCTTTTTGAAGTGAGCCTTTGGGTCCTAAATTTTCCTCCAAGTATTTAAAATTATTTTTAATTTTTTATTTCATTTATTTATTTTATTTTTATTTCTTTAAATATTGAAAAATACATGTATTTTAAAAATAGTGTTTAAATAACACCTTTTATTTTAATTATAATAATATTAAGTTGCACTTAAAATTAGAGATTATTTGGCCCAACTTAAATAATACTATTAATTATCTTAATTTGAAAAAAGAGAACATGACATGTATCATCAAAGAAAGCAACATGATCTAGTCGGACCAATTCTAATCCTTAGCTGCCAATAGTGGCATGGTGTGATGGTTGAGTTGTTGTGTTATTCATGCCATCAAGGTTCAAACCCCATTGGGGCGTAATTGTTGAGAATTTATATTGGGGATGAGGTCCCCCATTTGTGATCTCACCGGTTCATAGCTCCAGGTCAAAAGCATTTACCCCTCTTTAAAAAAAAAAAAAAAAATGATCCTTGGCAAACCATCTCTAGTCTGCTTTTGTAATAACTTCATGTGCAAATAAAGATATACTTTTACTCTATCTAGTATACATTATTAATTCTATTCACTATTTCAAGTATTCATTTTATCAAATAGGAGAGTAAACATTAGCACCATTTCCTTAAAAGAAATTGGGTCAACTTTGAGAGATTAATGACTTTAGACCTCAATAAAGGCAAGAAGAGACCGCAAGGTGGTCAAGACAAAGAGATTATTTGATCTTTAAGGATTGTAGAGCAAAGAGAACAGAGAAGAAACCTATGAGAAATAGTCGAAGAAACCCCAACAATACAACCTAAAAGTTGAAACAATACGGAGCAAAGGGTGTATAAAAGAACATTTCAAGGCAAAACAAGTGCATAGAAGGTTGAAAATAAGGGAAACACACACCAAAACATCCAAATCAAAACTTCCTAGCAAGCAAGTTCCAAGTGCTAGGTTTGCAACAAAACAAAACCATGGCAAGCCCAAGTGTAGAAAAGCAAAAGTTACCTAAGTTTACAAGCAATGGATCAAAGGATCTTGTGAGGCACTATAAGACTCGTCAAATAATTCGGGCAACAAATGGGTGAGAAGATAAGAAAATTGGGCAATGGAGAAAGTGAGGACAAAATGTCCTCCCATGGTAAAAGAAAAACAGAGAATGATGGAAATTCAAATGACAACAATGATAGTGAATTAGGGATGGTACAAGCACTTTAGAGGGACATGCTCTGAATAATGAAATAATTGAAGGTAGAGAAAGAAACCAGAAAGAACTAATGAACTATGGTGCACTGAGTGCAAAGTAGGCACACCAAAGGTAACTATCCTAAAATATGTTTTGTAAAATTTGCCAAGTTATGGGTCATTCAATAAAAAAACGCCCATATAATTTGACGACCAAGAGTACACAAGAACTCTTTATACAAGTAGAGCAATCCAATTCACCAAAGCCATAGAACACATCTCCAAATGAATATTATAATTAATAATTATTATAATTATTATTTTATAGTCCACGAATACCAGGCAATCTGTTTTTGGATCTACAGACAGCTTACAGTATATATGGGATTCCTCATACTCCCAAATCTGAGGGAGGCACCTAACTCGTGCTCCACAATATGAGGTGTACATACCTTACCCCCTGCAGGATTTGAACTTGTGACCTCTCTTTCAAGAGTACAAGTTCTCCACCATTAGGCCAACTCAGGCTGTAATCAAAGAGGAGGTTGAAATCAAATACTATGACCCCAAAGGACGTTTGATAATAGAATGCCGACAATGTGAGGAATGGGGACACTTTGTGAGAGACTACCAACACAAGCAGGAAAAATTGCATCTATTGTGCAAATGGTGTGAACCTAGAGACCATGAAGACATCGAATGTCTGAAGAAAAACCCCAATGTCAACATGATTAATGTAAGGCATAATAAAGTGTTGGTTGTTACTCATGCCCAAGCAAAGAAGGTTGTGTACTCGAACCCACATACAAAAAAGGAAGGCTTTGTGAAACAAGGGCCGACATGGAGAATACTATGGCTAATAAACAATGCCACTCAAATACAAATGCAAGTATGTATTAAAATAATGTTTATTTATTTATTTATTAATGCTCAATATTGTAAGATATTGAAAGATAGAGATAAGATCGTCTCCGATCTTATCTGGAGTTTCTTTTTAGAAACTTTCCAGTTTTGTAAATCTTGTAAACTATTTATTGAGCGTCTCGCTCATTGTTAATACATCAATTAATTTACCAATTACTTGCGTAATATGGTATCAGAGCCAATTTGCTCAATATTGAATTTTTAATTCATAAAAATCCTTTCAAAGGTTTTTTTTGAATATTGAATTGAAAATTTAATAAAATCTTCTTGGAAAATTTTTCGAAGATTTCTGAAGAGTTAAAATTTTGGAATTATTTTTTGAAATTTTCTCGTGGCTCTCCTGGTTCAAATTCGTGAGAATTTTTTTTTTCTCTTCTGGTTGCATTTCGCGTCTTCTTCTGCAAATTGAGGGCCGCTTTCTGGTGAAAATCGCGTGGGATTTTTGTGGCGCGATTTCAAGGACGCGATTTTGTTTTCTGGTGTCGCGTTTCTCTTCAGCCCGCAATTTGAAGGCGTTCTGTGTGTGGCGTTTGCATAGTCACGAAAATCTGTCAACACGTTTTTTTTTCAGTGCTCTTTGGTCGCGATTTTTATCTACTTCAGGCCGCGCGACCTCTGGCGTTTTCTTGCTCAAGCTGCACGCGTTTTTCAAGTATTTTCGTGAACAATTCTGTCACGTTTTTTGGTCTTCTGGGGTCGCCATTTTCTTCTGCGTTTTTGGAGTGTTCTCTCTGCCCAATAAAAACGCGAACTCCACTCTCTTTTTGCCGCGTTTTTTCAGTCACGGATCTCCTCTCTGTTTTGCCGTGTTTCCAGACGAATTTCTCCATTTTTCTGCAAGTTTCTGCAAATTTTCTGAAACTTTAATGGCGGCTAGGGCATACTGAAAAATCGTCTAGGGTTTTGGCCCAGATTTTCAAGTCAGAAAATTTTTTCGATCACAGATTCGTGGTGGGTTTTTCGAGAGCTCAACTGGGTTGGTCTCCGAATTTTCTGGGTGCATCGTTTTCCGTGTCTCGAATTTTGTGCCATCCGTACACTGTACTTTTGCAGTCTGTACCTGAATCTGTCCCTGTTTTCGCATTGGAATTTGTGCCTCGAGTTTCGTGCATCAGCCTCTTCTCAGTACCTCGTTTTTCGTGCCTCGAAAAGCGTGAAGATGGCCAGTTTAAGCAATTTAATGCTGGAGGGCAGCCAGAGATTTAATGGCAAAAATTACAACACCTGGAAGCAGCGGATGTTAACAATTTTTGAATACCGCTGCCTTGATCAGATGATCCTCGGCAACGCTACTCGTCCTGAAGCGGCGGGTAAGGATCAGGATAAGTTTGATGAGCAGAATCGTGAAGCCGTCATGCTTATTAAGCTTTCGGTTACTGATGATCAGCTCCCTCAGATCCCACTGAGAAAATCAGCTAAGGAGATCTGGGATCACTTGAAGGATATGCATGAAACTTCCGACAAAAGCCGTGCGTTTTTCTTGAAGAATATGCTGTTTTCTATCATGATGGATGAGAAGACAACTCTGCAAGCGCACTTGAATAAAATCCAGGAGATCAGAGATCAGTTGGAGGCGATTGGTCGAAAATGGAGGAAGACATGGTTGTGATCACCCTGAAGAGTTTACCGAAGTCCTATGAACATTTCATAGAGACCCTCAACATTACGTCTGCTAATGTTGATCTCAAGTTTCCGAATTTGTGCACTATCCTGTTGCAGCAGGATCGCTGGAGACAACAGTTCGGTAGCGGTGAATCATCATCCTCCACGGAGCAGGCCTTTGCAGCAAAAACTCAGTCAAAGCATCATGGTAAAGGTCAGCCTTCACAGCAGAAAGGCTCAAGTCAGCGCTCCACCAGTCCGAAGAAGAAAAATGTTAGGTGTAATCTTGTCATC
This sequence comes from Sequoia sempervirens, assembly GCA_007258455.2. NCBI lineage: Eukaryota > Viridiplantae > Streptophyta > Pinopsida > Cupressales > Cupressaceae > Sequoia > Sequoia sempervirens. The sequence continues at coordinate 13,552 of VDFB02014794.1, read as the reverse complement.
AAATTTAGCCCGCATCAAGAAGATTGCCGTGCTGGAACGGCCGAGCAAAGGCGGGGAGGTTCGGCCGAGATAATGGCGAGCACTCACGGCGAAGGAATCTGCCTTTTACTCATGGCAAAAGGCCCTTGAGGATAATGTCAAGTCCTACGCTTGGTACATAGATACAGTGCTTCAACGTCATTTCTCACATAGTGATTGGTTCCTGAATACTTTTCCTTGTGACTTCGATTGATCTTTGGAGGAGGTGGGAATACGGTTGTCGTACGAGCCAGCATTGGGAGTTGATCTGGCGGGAGGGATCTCATATTCCTCAACGTGTATTATGTACCTGATATCGAGCTCAATCTTCTCTCAGTCAGTCAGATCATGCGGCATTCTCCCCAGATGGATGTGGTATTCAGCTCGCATAGATGTTCGATTGTTGATCGAGAAACTCACACAACGGTGGCCGTTGGGATAGAGGATCATGGCCTTTACACCCTTGTGGACACTGGTGATTCTCCGGAGTTAGCCTTGGCAGCCAGAAATTCAGTTGTCACCAGTCTTTGGCACCAGCGGTACGGGCACTTGAACGTGCACTATCTCTCTCAGCTTGCTCGGGAGGGACTTGTTGATGGCTTACCTGACATTCAGACTCAGCATCAAGGCGTTTGTGGTGCTTGTCAGGCTGGGAAGCAGCATCGCACACCGTTCAAGGATAGCGACTCTTGGCGGGCTTCTAAGGTACTTCAATTAGTTCATGCTGATATTTGTGGCCCTATGTCTGTTTCTTCTGTAACTGGTTGCAAATACTTTCTACTTTTTATTGATGACTATAGTAGGAAAATGTGGGTGTACTTTCTTAAACAGAAATCAGAAGTTTTTAATGTATTTCAGAAGTTTAAGGCCTTAGTTGAAAAAGAGTCAAGTTCTTGTATTATAACTCTTAGGTCAGATAATGGGGGGGAATTCTGTTCTAGTACATTCTCCAACTTCTGTGATAGTCATGGGATAAAACGTCAGTTAACCACACGCTACACTCCTCAGCAAAACGGTGTTGTAGAGCGACGCAATCGTACGATTGTTGAGATGGCTCGCTCCATGTTGCAACACAGGAGTGTTCCTACCAAGTTTTGGGCAGAAGCCATCAATACATTCGTCTATCTCCTTAATAGGTCACCTACTCATGCTGTTAAGGGGAAGACTCCTGAGGAAGTTTGGTCTGGTTGCAAACCTAGGATCAGTCATTTGAAAGTTTTTGGCTCCCTTGTGTATGTTTGGATTCCAGAGGCCAAGCGCACTAAGCTGGACTCCAAGAGCCAGAAACTTATGTTCACCGGGTATAGTGACAATCACAAGGCATATAGGCTGGTTGATATAGGGTGATTGATATAGGATTGATGGAACCAGTCGTCTTATCTTGGTCGAGATCTTGTCTTTGATGAGGAGCGAGTCCATTTCTCCTCTTCCTCACACAATTGACGATGGAGGATCAACCTCCTCTGAGGAGTCGATATGAGTGTCCGACTTCCATTAGGTCCACCTGATGGGAGGGATGACGAAGACCTAGTCTTTGATGATGCTCAACCTGAGTTTCCTCCAGATGATAATGAACATCCCCCTGTTGAACCTGTTCCAGATCCACAACCAGATCCAGCTCCTCCTGTTGCATCTGATGTTGGCACATCTACTCTCCGACCGAAATGGTGGGCTAAGATTATCAGTGATCTTCGTGCTGATGAGCTCATTGAGGGTAGATCATCCAGAAACAAGAGCAAACAGCAGTCTACAATGAATTTTGCTCTCATGGCCAACATTCACAGTGTTTATGAGCCTTAGACATATTCAGAGGCAAAAGGGATACCTGAGTGGGAAAAGGCGATGGAATCAGAATACCAGAGTCTTCAGAAGAATCACACTTGGGCCCTTTCTAATCTTCCTCCAGGGAAGAAGCCCATTAAAACGCAAATGTCGTTATACAAAGATTGAAGTACAAAATTTGTGGAACCCTTATTAAGTCTGGCTTCGTCTAGTTACTTACGAGGGTTCTCCGAGAAGGCATTGACTATGAGGAGACCTTTGCTCCTACAGCCAAAATGAGTACCATACGGCTCGTCCTTGCCTTAGCAACCCAATTTGGTTGGAAGGTCCATCAGATGGATGTGAAGAGTGCTTTCCTCAATGGTGAGTTGAAGGAGGAAGTATACATGACGCAGCCTCCAAGTTTCAAAGTTGCTGGTCAAGAACAGAAGGTGTGCAGATTGGTCAAGGCACTCTATGGCCTGAAACAGGCTCCTCGGGCTTGGTACATAAAAATTGACACGTACCTCACAGATCATGGCTTTCAGAGGAGTCCATCTGACTTGAACCTGTATGTCAAGAATACTGGTAATGAGATTCAGCTTGTTGTTGTCTACGTGGATGACTTGATCATTACTGGCAGCTCAGCATATTTGATCACTAAGATCAAACAGGACTTGTGCAAAACTTTTGACATGACAGACTTGGGCCTCCTGCATTATTGTTTAGGTGTTGAGGTTTGGCAGACAGAGAGCAGCATTTTCATCTCCCAGTCCAAGTATGCTCGAAGTCTTCTGGATAAGTTCCGAATGCAGGATTGCAAACCTGCCTCTACACCCATGGAAAAAGGGCTTAAGTTGTCAGCTAAGTCCGATTCACCTGTGGTAGATGAAACATTGTTCAAGCAACTAGTAGGCAGCCTCATCTATCTTGCTGCTACTAGACCTGATTTGAGTTTTGCAGTGAGCTACATATCACGCTTCATGACAGCCCCCAAGGCTGATCATTGGGTAGCAGCGAAGCGTGTGCTGCGTTATGTGAAGGGCACTCCTGATTTTGGACTCTTTGCCCTTACTTTTAGTCCACGATCCCTAAACTCGGTGGTTCCACAGTCAGTTAGGGCAGTGTTCAATCGATGACAGAAATCAACATCCAGGTATGTGTTCACTTTGGGATCCGTGCTATCCACATGAACTAGTAAGAAGCAAGCAGTAGTGGCTCTCCAAACGAAGTAGTATCTGGGCAGCAAAGCAGCATGTGGCTGCTTTGCAGCGGATGCTGCTATCAAATATCTCAAGCAGTCCATTCCCGTTCTGTGATGATGTCGGGGAGTTCTCAAACTTGCCAAGAATCGGTCTTCCATGACGAACCAAGCATGTGGAAACTCATTGTCATTTCATCGGAAGGTGGTTGAAGACGGATCAGTTCAGATTGCTGTATGTTCCGACAGAGGATCAGACAGCAGACATTCTCACCAAGTCGCTCAGTACAGATAAGTTTGTAAAATTCAGGGGGCATCTTGGTGTAGTTGATAGATTGAGCATTAAGGAAGGGTATTAAAATAATGTTTATTTATTTATTTATTAATGCTCAATATTGTAAGATATTGAAAGATAGAGATAAGATCGTCTTCGATCTTATCTGGAGTTTCTTTTTAGAAACTTTCCAGTTTTGTAAATCTTGTAAACTATTTATTGAGCGTCTCGCTCATTGTTAATACATCAATTAATTTACCAATTACTTGCGTAATAGTATGATAACAAATCAATTACAATTCAGTACAAATATTACAAGGCAAGTACTTCAAACCACTGTACCAATTAAAATAGTGAATTTACTACAAAATATTCCTTAACTTCGAAAGGCGATTGTATTGAGGAACAATGAGACAGTGCATTCTACAACCCATTTCTAATCTCGAGAGAAGTAAGATCCATGGTTGAACCTCCATTGTTAAGCAACCAAGTGATTGATCCAATACTATTGACAATTAACACAACAAAGAAAAAAACGATAGTGAATATGGAGATACTTGGAAGGAATATCACCAATACAATTGTTGATGATGAGTTTGGTGTGATGTACTTCTGAAAGACACTTAGAGTGAAGGGAACACAATCTACTGAGGGGGGGGGAATCAATAGATTAAAACTCTTTCCTTCAACATATATATCTAGTCATGAAACTTGAATCAAAAACAGCTACTGATAATCAAGCATCCACATAAGCATAGATTCACACTTGAGAACACTAAATTACGTGGAAACCCAAGATGGGAAAAACCATAGTGAGAATAGCTGCTTGGATCTACTATCCAAATCCAACCTCACAAAGCAGGAACATAATAAGGGAGTTTACAATATGAAGTAGGCACCAACCTATCAGAGACACCAATTGTATTTGTAGGCACCAACCTATTGGAGACACCAACCCCCAAAACAAAGATCTAAGCACCAACTCACACCAATCCTACCGAATTACAAAGATAAAGCTTGTAGAACTTCAATGTTGATTGCACAACTTACACAAGATTTGAACTTGCTTCAGACACTCTCCTACACTCCTTAAGATCTTTTGATTATGGCGGACAAAAATTGAGAGATGGAACTCCCATTACAAAACCTGAATAGCCCTTGCTCAAACAAATTTGCATTCATATATTCCACACAGACACTTATCATGTGAAGTGAGATCTAAATTATCTACAAGACATTACATTAACATTAATTTATGTTGGCCAGGGATCCGCAATTAATCTATATCTATCAAAGTTGGGAAACTCAGACTCGACACAGACTTGGCAGCCCAAAATAGGACTTGAGCTCGAGACTTGGCATGGACTCGGCAAAAAACTTGGCTAGGACTCAGAAAAGAAGAAAACCGTAGTTTTACAAAAACATAAAAATAAATTAATGTAGTTAGAGAACATAAGAGCCTAATTTGATTATCAATTTCTCATAGTTCAAATATTACACATGTTATATGATCTTCAAACACTCAATATTTGAAATTTCACCATTCATACTCATAGTTTCAAATTTTCAAATGAAAAAAAAAAGTTTTAAACATTCATACTCATTATTTCCAGGCGATGCCAAGAGTCCTAAATTGGGACTCGGGAGTCCGATTCTAGGACTCACGTGAGTCACTCGCTAGGACTCGGGAGTCCTAGCCTAGACTCTCTAGGACTCGGCTCGGGAGTCCTTGGCGAGTCGACTCGGCGAGCCCTAGGACTTAGAGAGTCCTCAAACTATGATATCTATTACATGTGTTAAAGAGTAAGTGTCTTTCTCTTTTCCTAAATGTGATGCATATGATATGGCAAGTCAATTAATTATATATTTCATTTGAAACCTCAGAATTAAAGATAAGCATAGATAGTTGATAACGAATGATGACATGATGGCATTGTCATAAATCGTAAAAATCGGCCTAGTCGGCATGGGTCTTTACATCATGTAACCTTCTTTGCATAAATGCACCTATTGGGGTATGTGCAGCTTCTCTCTTTGAAGATTTGCTTTTTGGAGTAAGAAAGTAGTAGAGAAAATCACCACAATGAAAACGTCATATTTCAGTCATGCTAAAGCATAGTTACAAAACTCACCAAGAATGACCCAAACTCAATGAGTCCCAAGGTAGGTGGATATAAGTGGCTCCAAAATGTTTGGGACCCCAATACCTAGCGAGTTTGATCAATGAACCCTATTCCTAAAACTCAAGTCAATCATGAAAATTAGAGAAACAAAAAGAATAAAAAAATTAAAAAACACCCAAACCTAACACTCTTTGGTAGCAAACATAGTTAGGGCCTACATACTGCTCTATGGATTCAACACTCATATTCTTTTAAGGATTTGGAAGATTCTTAGCGATTGGTTAAAAGCCATAAGATTATGAAAAATGGGATGCACCATGAAATCATGTGTGGCCTCAAAGACCTTAATGGCTCTACCCCTCGACCCCACTTGGGGCATTGCCACCAAACCCCAACAAGGGGCACTAGCCCTAAACTCTACTAAAGGTTGTTGGGCCTAAACCCTCTTTCTAGTTTTAAGAAAGAACAAAAGAAAATGATTTTGGGCTATCCTAGATGGAAAAGCAATTTTTTAATTCTTTTGATTTTTTTAAACTAAATCCCAAGTAATTGAATTGCATTTATACTTTTGTAGAATCTATTCTCTATTGTAAGTAATGCTCCTATGGTTGTGGTATCATTTGGAAACTTTCCTAAGATATAAGCGTAAGACCCCACATAGAGCTAGTGATGCCAAACTAAGTGATACAAGCTCCTCTATACCATATTTAACGACTTTATGTGCTTTTGCTTTTGATACCATGGATATCATAATCCATAATTTTTTTGCAATTTTGTACACTTAGAGCACTTAAGAATATTTATACATCTAGAAATGTTGTTTCCTTCAACTAAAATCCATTTTTGTACTCATTTGAAAAATGTATACTTGTGTATGTGATCAAAGTAGCTTCTAATTGATAACATTATTATGTCTTTGAAGTTGATTTATGGTGCATTGCAAAAGCTTTGAATTGTTTACTCACGGAAGCAACTTGACTGACTAACAGAGTAAATGAGAATAGAACTTATAGAAACATACATATCTATAGTTGGTCATAGTCGTAGTCGGCCGTAATCAGCCCTAGCAATAGTCAGCCGTAGTTGGTTGTATTTAAATAAAACTATAGTCAAAAAGCAGATAATTCATAAACTTGATGTCACATGTTTCAAGAAACTAAGTTCCAATTAGTGATTTAGTTATAACCTGCGTTCCACAGGGATGCGTCCACCCCCCCTAAACCCTACATCCCTGTCCCCCTTGGTGTTTTGCGGATGGGGGGACGTCAAGGGACATCCCCCAGGTATCCCCTCTGATTTAGGCTTTGCAAGAAACATTAGGAAATGCGTCCTAGAAAAAGTAAACGGCAGAAAAAGTAAAGGGGATGCCTAGGTGTCCCCAAGACGGCCAGGGGACGGCTAGGCATCCCTCGACCGTACTAGAAATGCCCAAGCATCCCTTGTGGTGTCACTTCAAAATCAGGAATTAAAAAAGAAAAAAAGTTGCTTGGTCTTCGATTTAATTGGCTAGGAATTGGCATGAGGGTCCCACAAACCCTCCCATGTAGGGTCATAAACCTAAAGCCAAGTTAAATGTAAAACATTAAAACATTAAAATCAAAACAAGTGTGAGTCAAGTCCAACGCACAAGGCAAGAGTAGTAGAACGACCGACTGAGAAAGCTAGAAAGGAGCCGATTAAGCAATCATGGTATTAAGGAATGCCAGATATTGGGCATATTGACGGGTTTTAGCTAGGCGACATGATCTTGGAGGCTAGACTTTGGAGTCTTGGACAGCATAAATATTAAATAGTAAATACCTGTAGCTAGGCGTGTGTTTTCATTTGTGTTGGGTGCTCCAATATACATTTTGGAAGGGGCATGTGGACATTTTGTGGGGCTGTTGTGGTTTATATATTTGGATGTCAGAGAATAGTGAATACCTCTTGCAATTTTTTGCCCAAGCTTCAACTTTGCTGTTTGCACAAGTATGCACTATGCTATGCCATTTATTTTTTCTTACTTTTAGTTTTTAAGATTTTTATCTAGAAGTTTTAGTTTTACTGTTTTTGTTTTAATTTTTTTTAAATGTTCTATTTTTTGTTTCAACTTCCAGTCTTCAAACTATAAAACCCTTGCCAAAATGGACACCAGCAGTGATGAAAGTATGAATGAGGGCAATGAAAATGAAGTTCAAGAAATAACCCCTTCTTCTCAATCTGAAAATGTAAACACAATTTCAATTGGAAGTCCACAAGACTGTTATGCATGCCCTGAACCTTATCTTCAAAAATTTGCAAAAGGCCCTTTCAACCCCAAAAAACCATTGCTTCAATTTGCCACCAATTTAATTGTGGGTAAAAAATCAGGGGCAGTAGGCAATGGCTTTGTCATATTTGTAAAACTGATTATCATGGGAGCTATACTAGGGTTAGAACCCATCTATTGGGTGAGAGTGGACATGGGGTTCGAGTTTGTGGAGATATAACATTGGAGCAGCAGGTTTTAATGGCAAAATTGGTTGTAGTGGGTGAGGACAAAATCATTAGTACTACTCACAGTAAGAGAGGGGCATCTAGTGATTTGTGTGACTATTCCAATGTATTAGTTAGGGAGAGTTGTGAAAAAGGGAAGAGGAAGGCAGGTGAAAAAAATACAGTGATAGGGTTAATGAATGTGCAAAAATGTGAGCAAGCCGATGATTTAGTGGCCAAATTTCTTTATGCCCATGCTATTCCATTTCATTTGGCAAGGTCACCTTTTCAAAGCTATGTTGAGAGATGCTCAAGCAATTGGACCCTCTTATGCCCCCCCTAGAGAACATAGATTTCGTACCTCCCTCCTTGACAAACAATATTCAAAGGTGAACATGTTGATGGAGGAGATGAGACAAACATGGATTGGGGCTGGCTATTCCATTGTCATGGATAGGTGGACTGATATTCGGCATCGGCCTCTCATTAATATTATTGTTACATGCCCTGCTAGTTCATACTTAGAGCTATTGATTGTTCTGGGAAACGTAAGGATGTTGATTTCCAATTTTCCATTTTGAAGGAGGCCATAGAGGAGGTTGGATCTTCTAATGTTGTGCAAGTTGTGACAGATTCAACCCGTGTTTGCAAGCTAGCTAGTTTGATGATTGAGAGTGCTTATAGACATATTTTTTGGACTCCATGTTGCGTACATACTTTGAATTAAGCTTTGAAAGACATTGGAAAAATGGATTGGGTGAAGGTAGTAGTGGTCGAAGCTAGAGACATACAAATGTTTGTATGTAACCATCACACTTCACTTGCACTATTTCAATCCTATTCAAAGAAACAATTCCTCAAACCAATTGAGACTAGATATGCTAGCTATTTTATATTGTTGGAGAGGATGTTGGAGGTGCAAGATGCTCTACAATCCATGGTGGTTTGTGGAGAGTGGAAAAAGTGGGCTCAATCAAAGACAAACGAAGGGAAGGTGGTGAGAGAAAGGGTGCTTAATGACAGCTGGTGGTCCAATATCAAGTAAGAAAAATTGTTTGAGTATGTACTTACTACTTTGATTTACTTTTTAGTTTTAAATATTTTATTTTACAAATTTTTATTTCATTATTAGTGCTACTAGTGTTCATGTCATAATGTTGCTTGCAGATATATTTGCACTATCATATCAATTGTTGTCGGGGTAATCAGGTATGCGAATACAAACTCTCCTAGCCTTGGAGAGATTTATGAGACTTTTGATAGCATGCTTGATCAAATGAAGAAAGCAATTTGTGACAAGGATCCTGGATTGCAATCCTATCAGGAGCATATTAGGCCTATTGTCACAAAGAGGTGGAACACAATGAACACCCCTCTTCATATGGCTGTCTATGCTCTTAATCCAAAATGGTATGCACCTAAACCTGACCGAATACTTCCTTTTGAGGATGATGAGGTAATGGAGGGGCCTATGGCAGCCCTTCGTAAAATGTACAGCACTGAGGAGGCAACCATACATCGAGAGCAGTGGCTTCAATTTTCCGATTTTCAAGGACCTACATTCAACAAACCAAAGGCTAGGACAGATAAAGCCACTATTGCACAGAAAAACCCCATTGGATGGTGGAAGTTTCATGGGAAGGACACACTAGAGTTGAAGCCACTTGCTATTCGTTTACTCTCACATATTGCTAGTTCCTCTACTGCAAAGAGGAATTGGTCCACCCATGGCTTCATCCACTCAATTAAGAGGAATAGGCTTACATCAAAACGAGCAGAAAAACTAGTTGCAGTTCATAGTGCCTTGAGACTTCAAGTTCGACGAACTACTGAGTATCGACAGACTCCAGCAGCACGTCGGGATGTTGATCATGAAGATGTTAGGCAGATTGATGAGGAGGTGCAACCGAGAATGGTTGGGCTTCCTTTGGATGATCCCCTTCAGGTAGAGAGTGATAGTGACATGGATAGGGCTTTTGATATTGTGTAATGTCCCCTTTTTTAGCTCACATTGTATGATGTTGTCGTTAGCCTATTTCTCCTTGGTTTCGTAGGCTAACCAGTGCTTTTAAGGAATCTTGAGGATTGTTGGCCTAGACAATTTTCGTTGCAAGTCAATCTGGGGCATCTGGAGGTAGTTTTGGCATACTTACTAATTTTAGTAAGTCATTAATGCTATGAATAGTAATTCTTCAGATGGGCCCGAGGTCTCCAGTGACAGTGCCTTTTCAATGGAAGATTGGTTATTATCGTCAGATGATTTTAGTTCCATTGGTTTAATTCGTCTCTGCATTAATAAAGTTTAAATTATAAAGTTAAAGCCAATCATTTAACTTTATTAATGTGAGCCTAAAGTTAAGTGGGAAAATGAATAGTTAAAGGGGCCCCTTATTTTAAAATACATGAGACATCAAAAAGGCAAAAAGGAAGTTTATGTTTTATCTTACATTGGACAAAAGTGTGAATGAGCTCTTATGAGAAGCTCATAAAAAGTGTTGCAAGGGCTCATTTTGAGGATGCTTGGTATATGCTTGGTTATTACTTTCTCTTGGAGAATTCAGGGAAGCTTTGGCTTTCAGCAGGTTTGAGGACGGAATCCCTCGAGTTTGAAGGCAGTGGACGGAAACCCATTGTCTATTGGAGATATCATCCAAGTGTCTCACTTTGTGCTTTAGATTCAAGCTATTTTTGAGGGTTTGTCAGATTTGCAGTAGCTATTGTATTGCTGCAAAATATATTTGTATATGTAAGTTGCCATAGCTAATGTATTATTGCAACTATTTCTGAATGAATGCAAAAGCTGAATTATTTTTGTAGTTTATTATTGTGCTAGAATTTCATATCTTCAAAATAGATTCTACAGAAGTTTCATTTTAAATTAAAAATCTGAAAATTTAGGGCACGAAATTTGGGGGTTTTTGAGTCAAATCTAGTTTGGCTCATTACATATTGATAGCCCAAATGAGGCATAGTGTCATAGATTGACAGATTGTTGTATTTAAACTTTAAGTTTGAGACTTTGGTCTTTGAGTTATTTAACTTTAGTTTTAAAACTTGAACAAAATGCTTTTATATTTAATAGTTAAGTTATTGGCATTGTTGTTAGCATTTACCTTTATCTTTATATTGTTGTTCTACTCTTTATCCATGCACATATTGTCATATTGATATTGTTGCACATATTTGATATTTCAAATTGTCATGTCCCCGAAATAGCGACAATAAAAAAAATAATTAAAAAAAAAAACTTCAATATTAAAATACAAATAACAAAATCGAGTAAAATATAAAAATAAGTAATTACCATTTAAATATTAGAATCCTAAATATTATGAATAATATTATAATTGATAATACAATTATCAAATAGACTAAATTCATATTTACAATCAATGATACTTGATCATGATCATGCCCATGATTTATAAATAAATAAATATCATGTTTTTAAATATTCACAAGTAATTACAAATAAATAAATACAAATATTAAAAATATATGCTTGAATATATATATTGACCATTCCAATAATTAAAATCATTATAATATAAATAAATATAAAAATATATATAAAAACTAATGTAATAAACATAAACTATATAAATATAACATATGGACAGCGATTAACATTTAGTTAATAGACATGACTCTTAGATGCCTTGAAAGATCACGTCCCTTAAACATATATGGATATTAAAGGAGAGATAGCTTCAAATCGAAAAGGCATGGTGGCTGATGGAATGAAAAAAGGAAACATAAAGGCAGAAACATGAATAGAGGTTGTGGACTGAAATAAAGTGAATATTCCTGAGTATAGTAGTAAATATTTTAATATATTATTATCACAGAAATATATATATATAGATATATATAGATATATTTTTTATATATAGATAAGTAAATATATATATATATATATATAGAAAGTAAGTATATGTAAAGGTAATTAGATTAATTAATCATAGATATATATGTATAAGGACATATATATAATATGAATAGACAATAATGATATTTGCAACAATTATTAAGCCATATAAGTAATGATGATTCTCTAACATAGACATAAGTAGATTATGTATCTTTATGAATTGTTCTCATCCTATGATCATTCCAATATAAGATTGAAGGAGGCGAGTAAGGAATCAGAAAACATGGAGAGATGCAGCAACTCAGGTGATGTATTCACTTAGCAATAATATTTAGCATATTTTGAGTATAAGAACTAGATAATTGTTAATTTGATTATTGATATAATGACATCCTTTAATCTTATCATAATGAGAATTATCATAGGAAATGATGAACTTAAAGAACCATTGGTAAATGAAAATATATTTGATTATAGGCATGAAATAAATCTTGGATGAATGCAAATATATCTGATTGTTTAAAGATTGTCTACTATGTGCTTGTAAACCTATTAGGATGGGCGAAACATGGGTGAAGTGGATTGCCTAAAAACCCCACTTTCAGCCCCTTAGGCCCTAGACAAGGGATTGGGCTTTGCAGCCCCTTAGGCCCTTGACTAGGGATTGGGTTATAGAAAGATGGGGGTTCCACCTAGGTCTCTGCCCCTTAGGCCCAAAATACGGGATTGGGCAAGAGAAGATGGTAGGCCTTAGGCCACTTGGACTCTATGGTTCCTCTCCCCTGATAGGACGAGTGTCTTCCGAGGTGTTGCCATGAGTGGAGTATGCAAGTACTAAGCCCCTAGGCAAGAAGGATTGTGATGGACAACCTCTTGAGTTTACATGAGGGCTTCAGGGCGGACCCACCTATGGCACTCCTCTTATGTCTTCATTAATTGATTTATGTTTATGAATATATTTTGGATATCTAGATATTATTGCTAACAAATATGTGTATGTGGAAATGTTATTAAATGGGTGAATGCAGATTTCAATCTAGGATTATTTCATTAGAGAAACACATTCCTTTTGGAAAGAAGAAACCCTAAACCTAATCAACAATCGAATTCTAGGGAAAACAAGCAAATACAAGAGCAAGGCTAGGTAAGGGACATTACACAAATTGCTCTCTTTCTCTCTCTATATATAATATATTTTTAAAAATTCATACATATATATGTAATTGTATGTATATATATATATACATATATATTATTAAAAAGGGTTAGAAATATTTGTATCATACTGCTATTTCAAGTTATATAAAAATTTCATAATATTGTTTCGGAAATGGTTACCATACATGTTAGACCCAATATATATGTTTAGCATTCAACTTAATTAGATGTATGGTTTGTTCTTCAATTACAATGAGTCTAACATGTATTATCAATCCTCTCAAAGTGCTCGGAATGCATAAGCTTCACTTGTGAAACAAAGAGGTTCTGCAATGCAAAGTCCAGTGGGATCAATATCCAGAAAATTTGGCCACCTGGGAAGACTATGCTAAGATCTAGTTTCATTTTGAGTTATTTAACTTTAGTTTTAAAACTTGAACAAAATGCTTTTATATTTAATAGTTAAGTTATTGACATTGTTGTTAGCATTTACCTTTATCTTTATATTGCTGTTATACTCTTTATCCATGCACATCTTGTCATATTGATATAGCTGCACATATTTGATATTTCAAATTGCTCTCTTTCTCTCTAGCATATAATATATTTTTAAAAATTCATACATATATATGTAATTGTATGTGTATATATATATATATGTGTGTGTGTGTGTGTGTATATATGTGTATATA
>VDFB02014791.1:0-10987 GCA_007258455.2 Sequoia sempervirens | reverse complement strand
TGCCATACCTCACATTATGAAAAAGACCGAGTTTTATGATTGGCCTACTTTGATAAGTGACTGCCTACATCAGCAAATAACAGAGTATTTTCAATTTCATGTATTCCACATGGTGTCATATCTAGTCTATTTGGTGGCCTATCAAGGTCAATTCAAAGGATTGAACACCGAGGGGTCATTGAGCGTTCAACACATATATAATTATTATCCCCAGTTGGAATTCACAAAGTCGTTGCACCACTACAAAAGGGTGAACGAGGCATTCTTGATGTACACGGTGTGTGACTTAGACAATGAATTGCACGTCCGCATCTCTTCAGTTGCCAGGGCAGCAATGGCAGAATGGGCAGATTGGTTTATACAGCTTCCTACCTTTACCTATCTCAGGGTTTATGGTTATTCAGGTGCCCCGCTCATGTTGCCAAGGTATCCGTCAGACGAGGTCATCTTCATGGAATTCTTGAGGCAAGCTCACGGTGTTCATACAGTCTTGAGAAATAGAAAGAAACCCTCTCTTCACTTTCCATTAGGGTTGGGTATTTATACATGCAAGACTACTACAGATGCCAAGACAATTGGAGAAGAGTTAGATAAATTTGGCCTAAAATCCTACAGTGAAAGGCGATCATTTGATCCTCATGGTGTCTACGCTAGCCGGTTGGAGAAGAACTACAATCACATACCCGCACTTGAAGATTTTTGGGCTAACTGTGCAGATGAGTTTGAAGTGCGAAGGCGTAGTTACAGCAGGTTGACTCTCCATCAGATGAAAGATTGTTTGAATGAAGACATTGAAGGACTCTCCGATGATGATGAAGATGTGCTTCTACCAATGTACACTCAGAAAAGAATCGAGGATCAGCCTCTTCCGCAAGTTAATTGGGCAAACAAGGAATCTCTTTCAGTTGAAGACAGAACAAAACAAGTCATTGAGTATAGTAAGGTTTTCTTAGTGCTTAAAAGGAAGAACTCTATTCCAGTAGCAGAGCCACCAAGGATAATTCCCTCTTCTTCCACAGCACAGTCAAAAGGAAAGGGTAAAAGTCACTCTCAAGATGGTGTCAAAGGTTGTAGATCGAATAAAAACGTAAAAAGAAGGTTGGATTTCTCAAGCATAGTCATACAGGAACAGCCTACAGTAGATTCAGAAGTTCCTCTTGACGAGCCCATACCTCAAAATGAAGCAGAGGAGCCGCCTTCAACACATGTTCCTGTACCTTTGACGGGTTCGTCACTAATTCACATTGATCTTGATATCGAAGATAATGAAGAGATTGCAGCAGTACCTCCTGAGGAAGTTAGTAAAGATACTACGGTGTCTTGGCTTGAGAACTCCTTAGGAAGGGTTAGGAGAAGGCCTTCGTATCAAGTGAGTGTTGATGATCTCGATAACATCTATCAGGAACCTCCTAAGAAGAAGGCAAAGAAGCAAGTTCATTTTGATAGGAATCCTGATAACGAGATTGTCGTAGAGACTGCCGTGCCCCCAGAAGATAAGAATAGGGATGAGGTAAATGTTGTACCCAAACCAAATTTTTTGCTTCATCAAGGCATTTTGCATTTAAAAGTCTAAACCTTGTTAAAATGTTGTAAAACGCAGTTTTGGGCAATACCAAGCATGGGGTTTTTGTCAATAGTTTGTCAGTCAAAGTCAGTTATATTGATCAAAGCCTAAAGCAGAGACTCAGAATAGAGCTTTTCACGACGGAGGAGCATCTTACGACGACATTTCATATTGCAGACAGTCATTTCAATATCGAAACAGAGTTTTTAATTTTCAATTTATGAAGATTTCTCAGGAAAAAGCATAAAAGTGCTAGTATAGCCCAGGGGCGTCCAGCTTGTTGGAGGTCAAGATCTGGTTTAAAATGTTCAAGCATCCAGTCAATCTCTTCAGAATCAGTCTGGCTATCCGTCGAGCTATCCAGCAAGGCGTTCTGAGACCCACAGCTCCGGTTATCAGCGACAGAAGTTGAAATCTCGACGGTTTATATGCCGGATGCAGTCAATCCGTTCACAACTAGTCTGCTTATCCGACGAGATATCAAGCATAGTCATCCGACTCTCAGAACTCTTGCGGCAGTCATCCGAAGATCAGCTTAAAATGGAGTTTTCACGTTTCTGAGCTTCTCCGTTTGTTCCCAGTGCAAGTACAGGCCAGGGGCGCTGGCTTAAAAGACCCTTCAGATGGCAAAATTTGCAGACAGAGTCTTCACGGTATCAGTAATACTCTAGCCTAGCTCCGCAACGCACCATTCTGCTTGTCAATCCGACGTTTCAGGTGGTCGTGGTGGAGATTCTACCAAGCACGTAATTTCACGGGCAGACCAACAAACGATTTTCAGTGTATTTCCACAGTCCAGAGGTGCCTAGCCTTTAGGCCTGTTAGATGAGCCCGTTCGCGTTCGAAGTCTTCACGACTATTGAGCATAATCATTTTATCTTTCCAACGAGCACAGCCGTCAGCCTTCGGGATTTGGCAGTCGCTCGTGCGTGCGAGGTTTTTGATGTAATATTGTGAAGTGAGAACGTCCAAAAAATGGCTGTCTGGGAGCGGTAATTTTATTTAAAATACGCACTGGAGTTTTTGAGGTCTTAGAAGCAGTATTCTTGCTTCGTCACCTCCAGAGACTTCTCTTGTGGGCTCTTCGGGTTGTCCGTTAAAACGTATAGTGCCCGAATCGGTCATCATCCTGTGCCTCCAGCTATCGGGCCGTCAGCGGTAGGTACTTTTGGATGAACGTTTGACTTTCGTAAAATGACAAAAGTGCAACCATGAGCCAGGGGCGCTTTTACTTTTGAGGCCCTTAACACAACTTTCGGCTGTCGTGCATACGGTCGTTGGATGCAGAATATCTCTAGTCATGCAGTGAGCTTCATCTCATGTCACAGGTTCACCGCTTCACCGCTATACCGCTTGAATCGCCGATGGCAGCTTTAGGAAAATGGCTGGGTCTCGAACCTCAGAAAGCAATTTAACGTGGGCTCTCTAATTTTTCAAGGGGTTAAACGATGATTTTGGTACCATGTTCCCACAGCATATTTCTTCCTTGTTCAAGTAGGGTTTTCCGATGAATTCTTCTCGTGATCGGGGCCTTCAAAGATCACCCGTCATCCGAAATCGCAAGGTCAAGTTGGCTGGGCCAGGATAAAGGTTTTACGTACTATAAAATAGGGAGTTAGTAAAAAGTGCAATATCTTGAGCAAATGAACGCCTATAAGCTCGAATGATGACTTTTCGGAATCGGTGAAGTCCAACGGTGAAGCCTAAAGCTTCATTCAATTGTCAACTGGAGTTTCAAATATTTTGCATTGAGTGGCGATTTCTATTTTTGGCGCCTTTGCTATTGCATAATAAATATTTTATTATTATTTATTTTTGAACTTGCAGTCAGTGGCAGTTCAACTGAAATGGTCCAATTGAAAGGCTTCTATTTTCAGCTGAGGTTTTAAGTCTTGCAGTTGTCAGATTGATGCGAATTTCATCTTCTTTAAGCATGGCGCCTTCTTCATTTATCATTCATATTTTCAAGAGAATTCGTATTTTTCAAGGAGATTCATATTTTCTTCAAAGGGAAAATCGTAATTCTCAAAGGCAAATTTTGTCAAAGGAAATTCATAATTTTGAAGCAAAATTCGTTTTTCTTCAAGGCAAAGGCGTATTTTCAAGCAAAATTCGTTTTTCTTCATTCACAAGGCGTATTTTCAAGGGAGATTCGTATTTCTTAAACAAAGGCAGATTTCTCATCTATTTGCAAAGGCGATTTCTCCAATCACATTCTTTTGCAGGTTAAAGTTCACAGTTCTCAGCAATTCAAAGAAATCTTGAGCGATTTTCCCATAAGAAGACATACAAAAAACGTCTTTTTCCTCCTTGGTTCTCAGATTTCTCTCAGTTTTCAATTCGCATGTTCCTGAAATTGGCAAATTCGACAAGTCTTAGCATCTGGATCATTTTCATATAGCTTCCTCAAATTAAAATCGTGCGTTTGATTTTTCAGGAATTTTTAACTCCAGAGCATCAGTTCTCGAGTTTCTAATTTTCTCAACTGAAAAGTCTTTGCATGGTCGAGTAGAAGTTAGATTTTCGCATTTCTGACGATTCGGGTTGTCTTAGAATCTTCTTCGGACAAAACCCATATCTCGTTTTCGCCGAAAATAACTCTTCGAAAGCTATTTTTAGCCTCAGCAGGCTATTTCTAGTTTTCGAGAAAAGTTGTCGAATATAGCGTGTTCCCGATCAATAGGCGAGTTTTTTGATCGTTACACCGGACTGAATTCAAGACCAAATCGGTCTTAATTCATGATTTCGTTAGAAAAGCTGAGACCGATTTGTATCGAGCTGTAGAGGAGATGTTGGAGCCGCCAAAGTTGCCAGTCAGTGAAATGCTAGTTTTAGTGTGCAAAGATTGCTAAGATTGCTCAAGTTGCTGACATTCAGATGTTGACGCAGTTAACAATCTTGTTGAGGGATTGGTTGCTCGAGATCGTGACCAGTAGACTTCAGTTTCCACCTCTCAGGATAGACATTACACACAGGAGTTAACTTGATGTTACCCTTTCAAGTTAACTGGCTGTCTCACCTCATGCATATCTATTCTGAGATTCACCTTGTTTACTTGGAGTTTCATTTAGGGTTTTCGTTAACTGATGGTAGTCTTCCAGTTAACTGCTTTCAATAAGGACGTGCATGCTCGCACAATTGTCCATTTTTAGATTAGATGTTTCGGTTAACTGATGTAGTTTCCAGTTGTATAGTTTACTTATTAGGGTTTAGCATAGCTTGCATGCATTGCAAGAATCGATGACACAAGGTGATTTTAGGGTTCCCTACACCTTGATGTATATAAATAAGAGCTTATGCTCATTTGTAAATAACTTTTGCTTGAGAGAGAAATATATGTGCCTACCTTGCCCTCAATATTGCTCTTTTGGTATTTGTTCATGTGTCTTCGCTATTACGATTAATTGTTATGCCACATAGGGTTTCAAGAGATTGTAATGGTGAATTCTTTCTATTTTGTGCATATTTACCATTGAGGTCAATTGTTATGCCACATAGAGTTTCAAGAGATTGAGATGATAAATCTGTTTTATGTATATTTACCATTGTGATCAATCGTTATGCCACACAGGGTTTCGAGAAATTACGGTGATAAATCTGTTTTGTGAATCTTTATCATTATAATCAAGGGTTATGCCACATAGGGTTTCGTGAGATCGTGGTGATAAAGCTGTTTGTGAAGTCTTTACTATTTCGATCAAGTGTTATGCCACATAGGGTTTCATAAGATCGTCATGGTAAATTCTTAAATCTGTTTGTGCCCAATAAGCTTGTTTAGATTGAGATGATAGTTGCGCCACCTTGCCTTCAAGTAGAGAATCTAAACACGTTTATCGTCTATAATCATCCTGCTCCATTTCCTCATGCTCTGTTTTCTTGAGGAAACTGGATAGATTTAAAGTAGTTAGCTTAGTTGTAGTTAATGATCTGCAAAACCAGAAAATCCTTAGCTGCAACGTTCTTGGTTTTCTTAACCTTGTGCCTCTTCCAGCTGAGACAAAAAGACAGGAGATAGTTTAGATTACTTTTCCCTTTTCAAGCATTTTTGTTAAGCACAACGAGGGAGCTTCCCCTCCTAATTTGAAGAGCACTCATTGCGTAGTGTACATAGTTGTCCGTACAAACCTGCACTCCAGAGGTGTTAGATTTTCGCCAACAGTAAATATGGATGATTTCGTCATGGTCAAGGCTAATCTTGGTAGAAATACCAGACATGCAGATTTGAGTCTCTTCAAAGTTGTATCGAAAACCTTCATGAAAGAGTGCTAAAAGATGGAGAAGATAAGGCAGCCCTCAAGGCTGAAAATCAGCAGCTTAAGCTTTTCATTTCTAACCTTGCTCGTGGTTCTTCACAAGCAACTCAGTTGCTGCCTCAGGTCTTAGAGACACCAGCTGATCAACATCAGTTAAGACAGCTGGTCATATGTGGGAAAGAGACTCAGGAGTGGATCGAGAGCTTCATTGTCAGAGGAAAGGAGATCTTGGCTCGGATGTTCCAATTAAGAGAAAACGCTCATGAACTTCGTCCAGGCATCCAAGGATTTGAACAAACATTGGCTGAAGTAAAACCTAGGCATGAGATTATCATTGCTGATTTAGACACAGCCTACGGTTCAGCAGTTTCAAAGGAATACAAAAGGCAAATCCTTGCTTGGAGAGAGCGTCATGTTTTCAAAGTTAAAACTTATGAAAGGATATCCGAAGAATTCATCACCTACAGACAAAGGGTGGTTGAAGCTCTCCTTTTCATCAGCGAATTTGTCATAGAGATCCCCTCTCAGTACAGCCTTGAGGATGGTTCCTATGTTGGGCTTGAGGAGGTGCAAAATCAGTTCCAGAATGTTGTTCATAGTTGCAGCCCAGTTGGCGGAAGGATAGGCCATATTTCAATGATGTCAGCAAAGTTCAATAAAGCGGCCAATGAGATCGAAGATTTCCTGAGATCTATTGCAGATGCTGAAGATATTCTTGAAAAGCGGTGTTTTGCTGTTGATGGCATAGATGCACCGAACCGAGACACAATCTCAAACTTCCTAGCGGATGTGATCGAGCTTTAAAGCAGCTTTCTTCTAGAAGCTTTCTTTCCCGCTTTCTTTCTATTCTTGGAATAATCCTTATCCATTCTTTGAGAAGAGAAAGAAGATAAGATGTAATAGTTGGCGTTTCCCGCTTTTTCTGCTTTTTAGGGTTTCTTCTTTCTAGATTTAGTAATAAAGCTTGCTTGCTGAGCAAGCCCTAGATTGTGAAAGCAAGGAGATTTTAGGGTTCCCTACTCCTCTGCTTCTCTATAAATAAGAGCCTTTGCTCATTTATTTTCTTTAACCGTGCTAGTGAGAACAAAACGCTGAGCCTATTGTGCCTTCTATTTGTTGCTCAAGTATTGTTCATTTGTGTTGTGATAAGCAAATTGTTGAGCCTCTTTAGCCAACAAGGAGTTAGTAAGATTGCTGTTTTCTATTGTGTTAAAAATAAGTTTGCAAGCCTCCTTAGCTGCAATTTCTTGTTCAAGGCATGTTAGAAGTGAGCTTTGTTTCAGAGATTTGAGTAATAAAATCATGAGCCTCTTTTGCCTTGGTCTAAAATCTCATATTTCCGTTATCTATGTTTTACTTTTATGATCTTTATTTCAGCTTGCAGTGAAGTGTGTAGGTGTTCGTTGGAAGAAAGATTATTGAAGTATTTTTGTCAGAGAATCTACCTTGTTAATTTCTAACTTCTCCTGCTCTGCAATTACTTGAGAGGTTAGGAACGTCTTTAGTTTAAATTAGTCGTAGTTGAACTTCTTATCAGAAAATCTCAGCTGCGGCGTTTGTGTTTAAAAAAACCTTGTGCTCTAAGCAGATCCAAAAAGATAGGCAACTTAGTTTTAGTTTACTTTCTTTCAAACACCATCAGCAAGAGGGAGCTTCCCCTCCTAATTTGAAGAGCAGTTTATCTGTGCATAGCTGTCCGTTTTCAAATCCGCATACCAGAGGTGCGAATTTAAACGCCAACATAAGATTAACATCAAATTATTCTTTAATCAACTACTTCATTTCCTTGAATGAAATTCCTTGTTTGAAGTTAAATAAATTGTTCCATGTTTGTCTTTAGTTTACAAGATAAACTTAATAGTTGACTTAGGATAAAGTGTAGATGTACGTGGATAACTTGTAGGCATATATAGAATATGGCAAAGGGACATGCATTTGGATGTATAGAAAATGAAAAGTTTGATAGTTTCTACTTAAAATTGAAATATCATTTGCCTTACATTGGCATGCTATCTAGCTATTTGTATATATAAATGCATATGTAGATAGCAATGTAAATATGTAACACGAGGTTTAGTGTAGTAGGTGAGGCAGACCATCACCAAGTAAACCACTTAGATTTTGTCCATGACTTGTTAAGAGCCCCTAATCATAGAATAAAAAATTTAACTTGCCTTCACTATCAAAACAACAAAAATATATACATGGTGTAATCATACAAGAAGCATTCATGCATGTATTTCTAAAGAATATGTACACAATTTGGGTCACAAAGTCTACTAGGACTATGTTGCCCACGTTTCTGAGCACCGGAAATTTTAAAATTCTCCCTTGTTCTAAAATGTCATATCTGTTAATTCAAACCCCGGATGCAAAAGGTCATAAGTTTTGGAATTGTAGATGTTGAAACTTTTCATAAGTTATCACTTCAGCAATGGCTTAATCTTGCCTGTGCAATTTACATGTTTAGTAATAATAATACAAAATCAATATATGAAACTCCTAGAGCTGACAAAGTGTTGGTGCGTTTTCTATTTGGAGGAGAAAGCGACAGATTTTTATATGATAATATTTAAATTGAGTTCAGTTAATGGGCTAAGACCTCGGGCTGCTACTCAAATTGAGTATATGAAAGGGCCTATATATGGACTTTCTAAGGCCCAGGTTCTAGGAACAGATCCAGGGCACCTTCATATGCATTATATGCATGAGTATGCACACTCGCTTCACCATAGTAACGGCAATGGTATGGGAGAAGAGCAAGATGAAGGTGGTGGTGACAATGATGGCATGAAGACGGGTTCTTTAAAGAGTTCTTGTAAAGGCAATTTAAAAATTATAATTTTCTTTGAATCGAATTTAGTAGAGTATATATCCTTTCAGGGTCTCAAAATAAAAATTGTTCCATCGGCATTTGCTGAGAACCTTGAAAAATCAACTTATAGCAATCTTGGTGAATATGATGCAGAAACTGCTTTATGCAAGGCTATTGGTGTTACAAGGAACATACTTTAGGTAATTGGTGGCAAGATGCGAAACCTTGTTATTGGGACAGATATAGTAGTTGAGCTACATGGAAAAATCTTAGAAAGCCCAGAAGAAGAAAAGGATGCATTCAACATGCTTTCCAACTTAGGTAGATGCGAACATAAGGTGTATATTGGTGTTTCAGTTGTGCTCTCTCCATTGATCCCAGATCCAAAGATTGGGAATCCACCACTGATGTGAACATTCTGGGAGAAAACAAAGGTAGAGTTTACAGATACAAAGAATGTAGCAATCAATGCATATGCCAACTCGGGAGAACCCAATGGATAAGGCCGGTGCCTATGGCATTCAAGGAATCGGGGAAAATATTTGTTTGCAGCTGAAATAGATCAACTAGTCAAAGCTAGGTATGATTTCAAATTGGTGACATTGACAAATCATTATGACATGAAAAATGAAGCAGAAATCATAAGTGGAAGCATCGAGAGTATTTCAAACTTTGTGGGTGTTATGTGTGTTACACTAGCAAGATTAGTGCATGCTCACAATAATGGTGCAAGCCTTCCACATCAGGTTGATTGGAAAGGTTAATTGTTCAGAACAAAGGTGAATATATCGATAAGGTTTTATATTGGCAGATAGTTTTAGCTATTGAATCACTTCATAAGCACAATTATATACATAAGGATATTGAATCTTAAAAAAAATCTAGTTCTATCATCCACTTTCGAATGCACGCAACGAGATCGACCTCAACAAATGATGATGAAACAGATGTACGTTGGCATATTTATTTATCGGTACATCAAACTTAGAAAGCCTCAAAATCCTATCGAAGAAAAGGTCATGAAATGGAGTATAATCGGTGACATTTTGATAAACCAATGGCAAATTGTCGAAAGATGATGAACTGGAGGACTCGCCTCAAATTTCTAGAAAAAAATAAATTGTCCTTTGAGACAAAAAGATCTTATTGGTAGATTGATTCGCAATATAAAGGAGGGGCTTTTGAACTAAAGGCACATCAATAGTTTAAGAGGTATTCGATGGGACAAATTATATCAAATAAAGAACATTTTTGCTTGAGGTGAGCGATAAGCCAAATACTCAATTTTTTGAGAAATTCGAAAAAGCTAAATCACAAATTGCAACCTTTATCTATGCCAAAGTTGAAAAATAAACCCAAGCAGCCTTTATTCATAACTTTATTAATCCGATAAGGGCTGATCCAAGGAAGTTTTATGTTGCCAGCACAAATTAAAAGGTCTGAGGCTTCACCAACGAGTAAATTTCATTTGTTCTCGCATCATTGGAAAATTCAAGAAATTAAGGAGTTCTATTGCCACACTTGAAAGATGTAGCGGTCGAGGGGAATTTGAAAGGTTCCTTAAGATAAAGAGGGAATTGAATTTCAAGAAGCACTTACGAATTGGGGAGAAGAATTATAAAAGAAAGTTGTAATTGTAAAACAGGAATCTTTTTCGCGGCTCTACCATTGAGGGTTATGTGCAGGGGCTGGAGTGAATTCTTTGACACGGGAGTAGGCAAGCCTGTGGGCTAGTGAATTTCAAAAAAAATCTGAAATAGAAAAAATGATTTTGGGAGTCTGTCTTGTTCATGCCAATTTTGAAATTGAATCAATGATTTATCATTCATATGTACTTAGATTTTTGAATTAACCATTTGTGAATGGTTATTCAGTTATCTTTTTCAAAGTTATTTTATTCATTTGCAATCTTACCTTTACTACTTTCTGGTCAAAAGCATACCCTTTTAAAATTTGAATTTCATCATGAGGGAGCTGCACCTCTCAAATGCCGAGGAGAATTGCTAATCTAATAGTGATCTCTCCATTTGTTGGTACATATTGTTGCTGCCCGTTGGGTGATTCAGTTAATCTTTGCAGAGACAAAACTATTTACTAACAATTTTTGGCGACTTTGTTGGGGACAGATCGAAGTATCAGTGCTTTCTTTCCTCCAAAATTTGAAGGTACCTCCCCAAGAAAGGAGGTTGGTGACTATGTTTGAAGAACAAACACATAATAATGGTGGAGTATTAGAAAAATTAGAGAACTAGGGAGCAACCCATGGCGACAATCCTAGAAATCTTAGCGATGAATGATGAGGTACTTCTATCCTTTTGGAATTGCATTAGAGATAGTATTTTCGATGCCGAAACA
>VDFB02014789.1:154690-171866 GCA_007258455.2 Sequoia sempervirens | reverse complement strand
TTTCTTTTCCAAAGCTCCCTCTATCTCTTGCATAACTTATGTTTCATATTTCCTAGCACTTGATTTCTATTGATATAATTTTGAACAAGGTCCCCATGTATTTCCCATAACGCTCATCTAAAACTAAAATATATCATTAGGAACTAAAGGATAGACGATTTTTCATTTGATACAATAAATTATATTATGAATTGCCCTCCTAGACATGTATGAAAAATGTAGAACCAAAAAATGTAATAAAAGCTTACTTTATCTTCTTCTTTTCTTCTTCTATGTTATTGGTGGAATCAAAGAACTTATATCCACTTCTAATTTTTGTATCTCTCCTAAAGTTGTGCCCTCTACCCATGTTTAAAATTTCTCTATTATGACCCACCAAATCTTTACCTATCTAACATAACATAATTTATTCATTTGCACATGAAATTAACTAAATATTTTATTGAACTCCTCAATGAGGTTGTAGGTAGACTTACATTTCTCTTAGTATCCACTAGCATACCACAATCTTAGTTGAGATCTCTACCATCTATAATAGATATAGTAATATCAAGCTCAATAGCTTTAAATAATAAAACCATCAAACAAGAAACTACAATTAATAATATACTCTTTTACCTTACATTAAAATTCATAAATTTATATTGATTGGCTATTAATAAAATGTTTCTTTTCTTAACTCATAAAAGAAAGAATTTTACCTTAAAAAGCATAGACTATGGCTCAAAATCACTAGTACTCAAATATTATTAATGAAATTAATGTGTGACTAGGAATATAATATTACAACATGTATTTATGTGGATTGAGATGTTGTGTCGTGAAGATAACTTATGTACTTTATAATATAAGGTGATGAGCAGGCCTTCATTGGAATTAAGGTACCCTTCTAATATATTACTAGGAGGAGGTCTATATAAACAAGGTGAATATCATTGTAAGTATATAAGTTGAATATGATATTATATTTTAGGTCTCTTAGATATATATCATGGATTGGATTCTTCTATAATTAGTATTGCATGATGTTACCCTACCTTAAGGGTTTATTGCATTTTCACATATGATGGATACTAGGGAATCTTGGCTTATAAGTAGCTCTTGTGTGGTATGAGATTTATATTTTACATTAAATTATTCATATTATTATATCTACATGTTCAAATCTTATCAAGTTTTATTAGAGCATGATATTGACACCTAGAAACCAAGAAACATGGCATTTTATAGAGTTGGGAGGGTAAAATTATGAAGGGAACATCTCTCTCCATTTGGTAATAATTCATTAATTTATGGAAAGTTGATCAAAGAGTACATTGGTTATACTATAGTTCATATTTGAGCTCATTTAGAGTAGATCTAAGGGAGTACTTGGAAAATTAATGTTCCCACCAAACTCTCTCCAAGGGTAGAAAAATAGTGATTTTTCCCTAAATTCTAGAGGGTTAAACGATCGCACATGGATCCACATATAATTCTCATTGGGGTCATTTGGATTAGTTTTGATAAATTTATTACAATTTTGTAATTTTCATGAATTCTTTCTCCAATTCATAGATCACATTTTTTTTCTTCTTTTAATTTCTAGAATGATCATAAAAATTCACTAGGGTTCGATTAATTTCTCCTTTTGGTTTAAAGTTGACTACATCATGAATTGGTTGGGTCAAAATTTGGTCAACTATATTTGGTAAAAGGGTAATCTATTGAATAGTTTTTCTTGAAACCTTAGTTTCAATGGAGTTTTCTATTTTTTATGGAAGTGGAAATGTATTAGATTGGATGCATAAATATTAAATATTTTCTATTTAAAATAAGATTAGATAACATATCTTTCTCTATACTTAACAAGTGAATCTCGACATTGTTATGCATCATTACAAAAATTATTTTCTTATTTGGATGAATTTGAACAAGATTTTTTAGATAGATTTGTTGCTGAAGAACAAGAACAAGAACAAGAAAGAGGATACGAAGAGTATTAAAAAGATGAGGAAGAAGAAGGAGAAGGAGAATTAAATGAAAAGATGATGAAGGATATAG
Organism: Sequoia sempervirens; assembly: GCA_007258455.2. Taxonomy (NCBI): domain Eukaryota; kingdom Viridiplantae; phylum Streptophyta; class Pinopsida; order Cupressales; family Cupressaceae; genus Sequoia; species Sequoia sempervirens. The sequence continues at coordinate 169,823 of VDFB02014789.1, read as the reverse complement.
GTACATTCAATTTATATCTAAGGAGAGAAGATCTAATTCTTCAATTCCATTGTTGTATTCAAAATTTAAAATGTAATTATTTCTATAAAACCTACCAATAAGTATGAATTCATCAAAATGGAATTATCCGGGAAACTATAGATACATGAAAATAAAAACAAGGATATCAAAATAGAGGCTAAAGATATTCAAAATTTTGAATATTTGAAGCTCTCTATGGATAAGTATGTTTTGCATTAAAAAAATTATTCTTTGGATATGGATTGGTTGGATAATATCATTGGTTATCCTTTGGAACAATAATTATTAATGTGCAAAAGAAGTTCATGAAGCTTTGGCATAGGAGGAAAAAATATTACATTACAAGATATTATATAATCAAGACCAAACAAATGCTAATGTAGAGAAAGCTTAAGAAGTTATTGAAAATTTTACTAAAGAAGAAAAAGATAAACAAGAGGAAATTGATAAAATAAGAAAGAGGAAGATTTTGAGCCCCTTCTCGAGTTGAAAAACAAAAGCAATAAAAAAGGGTGAAGAATTAGAGATAGCTCCAAAGATAGCAAATGGCACAATATATCAACATCCAAATTATTGCAAAAGGAAATAATCATAGAGGAAACCATCATGGATGCATGATTATACATGTAATAGAAAGTACAATGAATATAGATCTACATGGAATTAAAGGAATAATTGCAACAATTAAAGGTATCATAGGAGTAATGACTACTCATTAAAAAATGACATATCTAGTATGATGAAGAATGAAATTAGATGGGTACAAAAAATTATGGATCAAGGATGGGATATAGATATCATAAGGTTAAAACCACTTTGGATATTAACTATATATTGTTGGATGGTTGGTCATGGCATCATATTTTCAATAACTTATAAAAAATCATACTATTTGGCTTCTTCTCATGTTTTAGAGACAAGACATGTCGAGGAAGGATGAAATTTTATGTACCTAGGGATATGATATATAATGTATATAAGTGGATGAAGATGTTTTTAGATCTCCTTATATGTTCAATCAATTGATGTAGACAATGCATACATACAACTTAATGAACCAAAAAATCATTTATTAAGTAATTCATTGCCCTAGAGGTGCTTTATTTAAATTGTCAACCAAGGAATTATAATCTTGAGATGATGTTGGCAATGTATGTGTAGTTCATAATCCTAAATCATCTAATCAATTATGTATAGAAAAGTAACAAAAGCAATATAATTAAAAATAACTTGATTGAAATAACTTAAATCTAGAAATAGATTTTGATAAATATAAATTCTTGTTGGTAACTATGATAACTACTATGGATAACTAGTCTTATGAAGACAATAACTTAATGAATCACTACATTACAACTTATGTAATAACAATTTAACTTAACTATAACTAGGAAATACAAAAATTAGTAATTTGTCTACTATAATTAATAATCTAACCTATGAGTAGTATTACAATATCTCAAGTGGCCCTTGCTCAAGTTGCTATAATCCTACAACATTCTTCTTCAAAGATTAACTCTGAGATTCATGGAAATAATTGTATCCTTCTTTATTGCAATTCGAACATACAAAACTAAGAACAAAGTGTTTAATCAGCAATAGTTATGTTCAAATTTACTTAATATAGAATATCTAGCTATCAACCTCTCATAATATCATACATATATACAAGATCTTTGAGAGTTCCATTATTATTGTACTAAAAATAAATTGTAAGCAACTATTGACTCTCCCAAAAACATATTATAAGAAGAGGGCTAGGTCTTATTGCAAACAACAAATAAAAGCTAGTAGAGATAAGAGTGTCAAAATCATATCAGGACTGAAGGATTTGGGTGCACATCGAAACAAATCATTTTTATGAGGATTTCTTGAGATAGGAAAAATAGAATTTAAATAACTCTATCTCAAAGTGATTATATTGAAAAGGTGATGAAATGATTTAATATGGAAAATTCCTAAGTTGTGAGAAAACCTTTGCCTAGTCATTTTAAATTGACTAAAAAGATGTGTCCAAAGACACAAGGGAAGGAAGAAAATTGTCTAAGATTCCATATTAAATTTAGCTATTGGTAGTTTAATGTATTCCATAGTATGCACAAGGCTAGATATTGCACACGTTGTTGGAGTTGTGAGTAGGTATATGAGCAATCCAAGAATGGAATATTGGAATAACCATGAAATGGATTATTGGGTATTTGAGAGGGACAACTAATACATATTTATGTTTTGAAGGATAAACACTACTTTACAAGGTTACGTTGACTCTGATTTGGGAGGTGATATTGATATCAGACACAATACTATAGGTTATGTGTTTACTATAGGTGGGAAATAGTTAGTTGGATTTCAAGACTACAAAAAGTTGTTGCTCTGTAAAACAAAGAGGTGATTTGGCTACAATATTTTCTTGAGGAATTGGGAAAGCAACAGGCTAATAATTATTTATATATGGACAACCAAAGTTTATTCATTTTGCCAAGAATTATGCCCTACATTAAGAAACAAAACACATACAACTAAGGTGCCACTTCACCTCGTCTGTGGTGGAGGATGGTTAGTTGAAGTTGGAGGAACTTCATATAAGTAAGAACCTAACATAATGTTTACGAAGGAAGTAATGGGAGAATTTGATTTCCTCTTTAGCTTCTGTTTATATTCAAGAATAAATATGATGCAAATAAGAAAAAACTATGTCCAGGTTTGTCAATCCAATGGAGCTACATGGGAAACTATGCTACAAGATCAATCTCCAAGTGGGATATGGTTAGGTATGGAGCTTGATCAATCTCCAAGTGGGGTATTGTTGGTATATGGAGCTTGATTGTGTTCTAGCATTAAGTTTTTTGCTACTTTTGCAATAATACCCCCATAGCAAAAATTCCCCATCTTTATTAAATAATTTTTTTAAATATTTTTAAAAATGGAATCATACCTATTGACCTCTTTAGTTATATTGAAGCAAAAATTAAAATCTTCCAACTCACATTTCAATTGAACATATGCCTCACTATCTTTCTTACTTGCACAAGGAATCTCATACTCTAACAACTTAATGACAAATTTGAACCTTTGACACATAATTTTTTTGAGTATTTAGTTGATTATCAACTTGTTATATTTTTTATTGCTCAATATCATCACGAATTGTATGTTGGGCCCAAGTGAAGCACTCAAACTTAGGCATGTTGTCATCCACCAAACTTACATCTTCATCATGAAAAAAATTGTACTCAATTCCATTCATTTCAGGGACAACAAGAAACCAACATACCTCACTATTAAATGTGTTGATGCACATTTCATCATTACAAATATTATAACCATGAGACCCTTTTATTGAGCAACTAAACTCTTTAAATTATCTCATTGTTTAAATATCTTCTTGGCAAACTATTGTATTATCAGTGCTATCCAAATCAAACTTGTGGCACATTTCTTCTTCCACATTCACTATTATAACAACTATTTCTGGCGACCCCACTGAAACACACTTTGCATGAGGAAGACAAGCTGTCTTGCACTAGAAAAACATGTTATCATATGCATGCACATAATCATCATCTTCAAAATCTTCAAGGGCTAGGTATTCAATTGAAAATTAGTGAGTACACTACTATTTAAACCTTAATAATTTTATCATCAAGTGTAGCCACCTCTGTGTTATCCTCATGCACACAAACATTAGTAGCCTCAATATCAAAATCAATGATAGAAGGAGGTAAATACAACAAGAAAAAAACTATTTTCTTGTTCATTGTTTAAATCACAAGTATGTGTTTACTTTATAAAATTAGCTTCAAAATTTGATCCATTTGATTGCTCAGTCGTATGCACCTCTTCCTCTTTTTCCACACATTGCATCTTTAGTGGAATGGGTTGAACCAATTGTGCCTCATCGTTCAAATTTTCTCCTTTCAGAAATTCAATTTGATGAGGTGTTGGCACCTCTCCCTTCTTCTCCAAGCAAGCAGGATAAAGTTCAATAATATACCCCTTTTCATACAACTATTCTCAACAAGAGAAAATGCATTGCAAATGCAACAAATCAGATTTAAAAATCTACAACATGAACATTTGATTGTTTATTCATAAACTCCTACAAACATCACAATAACTTCTCCAAATTGACAATACAAATGGTGGAGCCTCATGGGCTGATAATAATAGTCTCAAAACTAATATAAAACTAATTTACAACAGCAAAATAATTTAAAGACAACAAGAATTTCATTCTTTCAAATCTTCTACCAAAAACTATGAAACAAGATCATCAAACACTTGCAAAATTCAATACAAAATCTGCAACAACTCAATCATGGATTCTTAAATCCATTTGTTGCTATTCCTTCACTTCCAAGCCTGCAAAATCATTCATACCAAACTGATTTCTCCTTCCCTCAACTCTCACCAAACTTCCCCTGCAAAATTCCTCTTCTTTTCACACGCTGATTTTCTACACTTTTCTTTGTGCAACTCTCAGGAGCAACTTGCAAGTTCTTTCTCCAAACTTGCCGCTATTGCTTGATTCCCCTTTGAATACATTAAAGAATTGATTTTATGTAGATTAAAACATTTTTTGAAATCCCAAACCTGCTATTTCATTTTCCTCCAATTGTATTTTGAGAATTCTTCAATTTGTGTTAAAATTCATCATTAAATGCTTCCAAATATGGAACACAAAGTTGCTGAACCATATTCCATGACTTGCTATTATAAATTCTTCATAAAAATCAATAAAATCATGACCCAAGTCGTGCTCATTCACATTGATTTGAATACTGAAGTCTTTTATTGATTTTTCCCAAAACACTAGCTTTTATGCATTAAAGCAAAAATCTGTTTTTCTTATCTTGGGTGTCCACTCTCTCCATCCCTATTTTTTAGGGATTTTGGAATCTCAAAAATAATATTTTAAATGGAATAGAAATTCTAAAAAAAAACCTATTCCAAAATTTCCAATTTTTAATTTCAAACTCCAAAACTACCTCCTACACTTTCTCTCACTCTGAAAATGCAACATTTAAATAAAGACCAATTATTTAATAAAGTATTTTGGCCTCAACATTGCAATTTATTTTCCTATTGCATAATTAAACCAAACCTTAGGAAATTAAAAATTAAATAATTTCTTTTGGGTTGATGAGGATAGACCTTTGACCATGGATGCTCCTGCATCATCTTCACTACCTACTGTTGCATTGGATCCTTCTTTTTCTCTATCACCTTCTTGGAAACATTGCTGTTCCTAATCTCATTCTCTTCGCATTGTGATTTCTTATTCTTTCCCATGAAAACATTAATTGATTTAGCATTAACATGTTTGTCTATGATGAGCTATAATGAGTTCTCAAGAGTCTTTTATCAAGAAACATTGTCAAGATATTAGCATGTTTGTCTTTGATGTTTTGTGTTTTTCTGATTCCACTGTTCTGATAGTGCAAAAAATATACACTATTTCTTCTGATATTTCTTTAGGCTTTTCCACGTGGTCTCATTTCACATTGGAGTTAATGAGAGTTGGTTCTTAATATGTATGCTGTTTTAGAATCTTTAAACACAGTTGAAATATACAGAATTACTTTTCTAGCATTGCTGTTAGTTCACTCTATGAGCAGATATAATGTTCATTGTTTTTTATATTCTGATAGTATATGAGCATAAGTTTTAAATCTTCACAATTCACCACTAGCAATTCATCGTCATAACATATTCATCATATATACAATTCACCAGCAGTAATTCATCGTCATGATATATTCACCACATATTCCTCTTTTATGCGTTCAACAAAATCTCTATACGTTTTCTTTTTTTGGTGCTATAAAACACTTAAATATTGAAAAATGTATATGTGGTGAATATATCACGACGATGAATTGCTGGAGGTGAATTGTATACGTGATAAATATGTTACAATGATGAATTGCTGATAATAAATTGTTGACAATGAATTATTGATGATGAATTGCTGCTGATAATTTTTTCTCAAACCTGTTTCTGTATAAGTGAAGGAACAGCAACTCTGTTGTCTGTGCCACGTTCACCTGGGCCATCGCCAAACCGTCATTCAAACAAATCTAATCTTCAAAGGAACGACAATAAAAGACTCATGTAAGACACATATATTAGTGTTAAATGAGATTTGTACTGATATACAACCATATTAATTCAGTCTGCATTACCATGATTTAAACACTCTAACTCCCAGCTCATAAACATAACACGCAATAAATGAATTCAGTCTGCATTTTGTACACAAATTTGAAAAGCCTATGCATCATTCCTCTATCCGTTGATTTTCTTATTCTCCAGTCGACACTTGATCCACCCCTATTATGCCCGGAGGACCTTTGAAGGAAGCGAATAAACGTGTTTGGTATGGAAACCATGTAGTTCGAAATTCCTACTAGGGTATGAAAGTGTCCATGCAAACTATTGAAACTGAAAAAGTTAGGATGTTATGGTTGAAACAGCCTTTGTAGACATACATGCAAATTGTAGAATTTTCAAAATTCTATAGAGAATTTGAATAACTAGTGAAGGAATAGAAGTCTTGGACCATCACAGAAAGCTTGGGCTTAAAAGAAAAAATAATGGAGAACTTTATACCTGCACATTGAATAAAAGCTATTCCCTTAAAGTAAATGTAAATCCCTTTGAACTGATAAAGCACAAATAATCCCTCACACATAGTAGACATGTATGTAAACTGTGGAGTTTTCAAACTACTATATGTATGTTTAAATGATGTTCACAAACTCAAGTGAGTATAGTACCAAACCTTGTTCACAAATTCAATGGGAAATTGGGTTAGAATGAGTATATTGTGAAGAGTAAACTGAAATCTCTCTTGTTGGTAAATGCAATTTGGAATGAGGAAGAATTATTGAACTAATACATACAAAAATTTGTTTTATTAGAGGAACCCTACAACCAACTTACTAATATATGGTCATAAAGTAAAAAAAATTATAAACATAGAGGGAAAAATAGGGCACTCATTTTCTCTATTTAGATAAGATCCTAAAAACTCCATGATTAAACAATAACAATAAATAATCCATGGTAAAATATGCTTGACCTATATACAACAAATACTTTTATTAACATCAATGGTTGGTATTATATAGTTGCTAAAATCTATTGTTACAAGCCCTGAAGTGTTGTCACTATAACCTTGACTAGAAAGCATTTTGATATGATAATTTACATTAGTATCATACACAAGCCTTAGATTGATGGTCTTAGCTACATTTATTTGAATGCGCCATATCCAAATTCTCCACCCCCATTGCAAGGCAACCATGTATTCATAATATATGCTACATTGTAAGTTAAATTGTAAAGATTTAGCAATTAATAGATCTTGCAAGGAAATTAAAAACCTTTGTAAATTTAAATATTATGTAGATAGATCCCCAAAGACATTAATATATAAATATTTTTTATCTAATGAACATTACTAAATTTAAAAATCTTAAATAAAGTTTAAGAACCTAAAAAAATTCACACACACACACACACACACATATACATATTAAGTAGATGAAAGATAAATAAAGGATAAAACCTATACTCATACTATAATATAAAAAAGTGATTGCTCTATGTTGTATCTATTTAGAAGTATGATATTTTGATTAAGTATCATACTATAATAACCTTAGATTCTTTTGAGTTAGTTAACTAGTGGTTGGAACCTTAAGAGAGTTGCTCACTAGTGAAACTTTGTAAGTGAGAGTGGAAAAGTATTGGATAGATGTACTATGCTCAATTATTTTATGTGTATAATTTATTTTGATGTCATGAAAGTATTCTACGGTGAAGGAGGGGATTCACTACTCCCAAGTCCCAAGAAAAATAGAGTCTAAAGGGAGTGAATTGCCCTCGATCACCCCAAGACTAACCAAAAGGAAATAGGTTGAAAAGGAAGGTCAAGCTAAGCTTTGATTTTTATGTTTTCTAAGGGAGGATTTCGAGAAACGGGTGAACAAGCCATAAAGGTCTCAGACTGCAAACTGAATGGCTCTTAGATAGGATGCTAGACATGAGTGTAGATGATAGCATGGTGCATTGTTTCTCACAACATGCTAGCATCTCATACAAATAGAGAACAAATATCACAAACTGAAAATCCAGGAGTGTTAATGACCTAAAAGTTTTAAACTAGCGGTAAATAATAGTAAACAAAGAAATGCATGAAATGAAAGGAAAAATAAGAAGAATACTATAACTTGGAAGAAAAACATCTAATAATGAAATGACAAGAGAGAAGGAAGAAGGAAAACTCTGTGAAGGTCCATCCTCCCCAAGCTCCTCACAGAACAAATTATACCTACACACACGACAATGAAAAAGTGTTGTGGCCGTGTTTTGAGTTTTTAGTCAAACCCACATTTTGGTGTTTCCACCTCCATGGACAACCAATAGACCGCAATATAGATAAAATGATAAATAAATGGAAATAGACACATCTTATCAAATGTAAAGACAATCTAAATTCTATTCTATAAACAAGACAATGCAAATAGACAAATGCTTTACCCTCCTTTCTACACATTTGTAGAAGTCAAGAGAGGAAGGAAGAGAGAAATATGCTCACACCAATGGTATGAAATTTGGAAACCTACAATAGAAAATGATGTAGAAATAGAAAAAATGGTGTAGAGCATAGAATGGGAAGAACGAGATTGAAGTGTGAGTCAATAGAAGTGATAGATAGTGAATGAATTGAGAGAGAGTGAGAGAATCTAGTTCAAAAGTGTTTTTAGGAGGTAAGAGGATGTTTTTGAGTGGTCAAGGTTCATAGGGGGTGTTACAATTCACAGGGTGGTAGAGATTGTAATGCCTCCAACATCCACTTCAACCTAGGAATCATGTTAAGATGCCAGTGTGGCACGTAGACATCTATGCGGTGCACAAGAGACCTTAAAAAAAATTCCCTCACCAACAGAAAACGACAAAGGCACATACAAAAGGCAAGGAAAAGGTGGTAAATTTTTGCATTGTCGGGTTTATAAGGCTAAAGTGAGGTAATATTATAGGAAATTGCACTAGGTGCAATTTTACGTCATAACATTTTGCCCCCACTTTAGTGAACATATGTGTCTAAGCATGTGTGAGCTAAAGTAGAAAGAGATGAAGATAAAATACCAAAAATTTAGAGGAAGTAGTCCTTCGATCTGGTATACCTGACAAAGAATGAGCTTCATTAGGACTCAAAGAGGACATGGTTCTTTGATCCTACAAAGCCTACTGCGATCTTGCCAAAATCATGTTAGTTGCAGATAAACATACATTAGGAAAAAAAGAAATTTAAATTGTTAGACATCATAACATATTCCAACATAAGATAGAAAAATAGACACTACTGATCATAGGTATGGCTAGCTTGGCTAGAGACCATACAACAAGCATGTAGACTTGTTGATATAGTAAATTGTGTTGCAGGATAGACACAAAAAAGATAGGTCTAGTTAGGCTACCCCCAAGCTAGAGGCCAAGATATTAGACATCTAGACACCAAGACACAAGGATGTAAAATATCAAAAATAAGACACAAATTATAAGACACCAAAGAATTCTTTTGAAAAACTTTCACAAAGAGGTTCTTTCATTGGGCAACCCTTTTCATAAGAGTCCATCAAGACACCAAGGGACTCTTTTGAAAGAGTGTTCCTTTTGAAAGATCGTAAGTGATTCTATCATCAAGGAATCCTTTTGAAAGATCTTTTGTCAAGGAATCATTTTGAAAGATCTTTTGTCAAGGAATCCTTTGGAAATAATACTCATTTTTGAAAGGAAGCTTTTAGATTCTTTCACCAAGGAAAGAATGATCCTTATTGAAAGGAAGTTTTTAGATTCTTTCACCAATGGATCTTTTAGAAAGAAAATTTCACCAAGGAATCCTTTTGAAAGAACAATCATTGAAAAGAAGTATAGATGACATACCCCCCTTAGAATGATTTGTTCTATGTAGAGGGGCACCTGTCATTGTGAGGAGAGAAAAGTAGGACAAGAGATGCCATGGCACGAGATACATGGCGAGATGTGTTTGTGGTTGTAGAGAAGGGGGGCCCGTCACCCCAAAACTCTAGGTCATGAAAGAGTCCTAAGGAATGAGCTACCCTAAACTACCTCATATTTCCTAAATGTATTGAAAAAGACAAGGTACTTAGGCTGAAAAGAAAGGGAAGATAACTCACCACTTTCCTTCTACTAAAATTGAATGCTCACGGGGTCAGAAGAGTTGATTTCCAAGGTTCAACCCCATACCCTGATAACTCACTGTTTGAGGATGGTAGCGCGGATCTCAGACTCCAACATGGCATGTTGGCATCTTAGGGATGTGTTGGCATTTGTACAGACAAGGGTCTAGAAAACAACCCAAAACTATAGGGAAATCTACTAACTACTTGACTATGCAATGTTTATACTTTAACAGAGAATAAAAGGATAGAAATAATGAATATGACAAAAAAGACTAAGGGATAAACTATTGTGAAAATGATAGGGAGGGTGATAAAGCATGCCTTTTCACCCATGACTTGAACCTTCAAATAGCTCCATTCAAAAATCACCACCTACACACATGGAGACAAAAAAATGTTCAGACTGTTTTAGAGGACTACCTTAGCTAGTCCCCCACTTTGGTGTTCCCACCTCCATGGACATTCAGATAGTGACAAAGTGTAGAAAGAGATAGAGAAATAGAAAGGAAATAGAGAAAAGACAACTATATGTTATTCAGTAAACAAAAAGATGCAAACAGTGAGAAACAATGAACAATATCACCTTCACAGCTATGAGTGCTCAAGGCAAGTAGTGGAAGGAAGAAGCTTGAAAGTCTCCAATGGTGGCGTTGTAGTAGGAATGTGATGTAGGAAGAAAAACCAAAAGCTTGCAACCAAGAAGGAGTAGTGTGAAGGTTGTAGAATGGGCTTAGAAAGTGAGAGTGGGTGGGAATTGAGCAACATAGAGTGGAGTGAGTGAAGAGATGCGAGTGAAAGAATGTGAGTTGATAGATTTGAACTAGCAAAAGGGAGGAAAAAGAACCATTTTTCATTGGTCAAGGAGGAAAGAGACATTATGCTTCATGACCAATGGAGAAGTGTATGCCTCTATGGATTCTATAGGAAAGAATCTTGTTAGGACCACAAAAGTGCAAAGGAGTGCATGTCATATGAGAGATTCCTCAGCAGCGAGGAAAAGGCATTGGTCGAGAGATTGGAGATGAGCTAGGTGGTGGCTATGTAAGTGCATCATGAGTTTACATTTTTCTAAGGTAGAAGTAAATGGGGGAATTTTTCTAGGGTGCGGGGTGATCCCATGATACCGGTTTAATTTTTGGCCAAAGGTAGGACACTAAACTAATTTTTTTCTAACTAAATCTTCACTTTTGAGCACCTATAGTGGCTAAACCTTGACGAATTTGAAGATGATGCAACTAGTGATTTGTGACATTTTATCTGTAGATTCTAAATATATTTTTTTCAAATTTTTTGGAAATAGATTGCACTTCTTTTTCCATCTCCTTCGAAAACTAGTTTTTTTAGTAAACACCATTTTTAAGGAGTGATGATCACTGTATAACACATAACTTTTTTTCCACGAAGGATAAAATTCTATTTTTCTTGAATTTAGATTTGTAACTAAAATATCTAGTGCTTCCAATTGGTTTCATAGTGTTTTATTGAATATTTTTTCCTTAATCAAGTTTCAAAGTCAAACCAATTACAATTCAGAAATAGGCGGACTATATAACACAACTTTTTTTGTATATATTGAAATTCTTTTTTTTGGTTGGATAGTGCACTCATATTTTTCATTTTTTTATAATATTTTATTTTTCCATGTCGCGAGAAGAGGAAGCGATTTTTTGGTAGAAAACCTACATTCACAAGAAATAAAATAAATATAATAATCAAATTAAATATATTTAAAGTTGTACTTTTTGGGAAGCTTATAATAAGGACTACATGCTTACAAAATATAAATTTTAAATGAATTCATTTCATCCCCCAAAAGGTAAATCAAAAGTGGTTTTTTATCAGCATTTTGATAGGTTTAAAGGAGACTCTGTTATAGGTATGGTTTAAAAGTAGCAAGGTTCTATCCAAGGGGGTTTGATCAAACCCTCTTCAATTAGAATGCTTTAGCCCGCACAGGCAGTGTAGTCGATTAAGGGCTTTGGGTTCATCCCATATAGGTCCCGAGGTCAACCTCGAGGCCCGGGCTTATCCGATCCGTGTGGTTTGCAAGCGATTGCGTGGATCCTAGGGGGACTAGTCTTGTCCCAGCTCACCCCATTGGCTCCCCAACTTGGCAGCAAAAATAAGCCCAAGGCAAGGACTGGTGGGAACTGCTGGGCTGGGTTGCGGGGATACCTCCTAGAATCAAAAATAATAATTAGAATGCTTTAAATGAAATTTTTTAAGGCTTAAATCATCATATTTTCTAAAAATATGTGATTTCAAAAAAATTCAAAATCTCCTAGAAATTGTAAACTAGCTTTGTGGGATCACCTTGCAAATTTTCTCCATTACATTTTTTCCCCCACTTTAGCGAGCATATGTGTTAGTGCAAATGTGAGGTAAGTAGAAAAGATGAAGAGAATATACATAACTATCAAAGGGAAAGCGGAATCTTTTGATGCAGCATACACAGGCATGTGGGAGTAGCTCTGTAGGTTCACCAGTCACACCCAAAAGAGCAACCTTGTCTGAAAAGAGAGAATGGCTCCCGCAGGGGACTTCGGTCTTGAGAAATGGCTCCCTGAAGTTCTCGGTCCAATAGAAATTGAACAAATGATCCACAGAGTTCTGGAGTCTTGCGAAAATGGCTCCAAGTTCTTAGTCAATAGAAATTGAACAAAGGATCACAAGTTCTTAGTCCTGCAGAAGTTGAACAAAGCCTCTACAGGTTCTCGGTTCTATAGAAATAAGGAGCTTCATAGGTTCTCGGTCTTGCAAAGGGAGCACCACAGGTTCTCGGTCCTGAGGGGCTTGATATGAAAGGACTCTATAGGTGCTCAGTCCTAAAGATTTTGTTGTGAAAGGCCCTTCACAGTTGCTTTCGGTCCTATATGAAAAGCGATGAAGATGCTTAGTCCTACAAGCGATAGTAAAAGCAACTTTCTGAGGTGTTGGTCCTACAAGCAACATGTTAAGCTATAAAAAAAACATGCTAGGAAAAAAATCTCAAATAGATAGAAATATCAAATAGAAAGCAATTGAAGGAGAATTTTTCAAAGGGGTCCCCTTGGGAACCCTTCAAGATAGCAAGGGACCCACACAAAGGGACACTCCGATTTGAAAAGCGTGATTTTTTTTGCAAATTATTCTATCATCAATGAATCCTTTTGAAAGGTCTATTTCATCTTGAGGAATTTGATAAGAAGAATTCTCCTTCTCAAAGGAAATTTTTTAGACTTCATTAGAAAAAGTACTCCTTTTTTTGAAGAAAATATTTCATATTCTTTTTGCCACAAATTTGTTTTTCAAAAGAAAAATTTCACTAAGGAGTGCGAGGTTGAAGATTTTTTTGAAAAATGTCATTAATAATTGATTCGTTGGCCACCAAATTCACCTTATTAAAAATTAGATAAGTAGTGGCCTCCTCTTAGTATGGTGTGTGTGAATCAAAGGAGCATGTGGCATCCTAAAGAAGGAAAGAAAAGGCAGTAATGTTGTGGCCCACAAGACATAGTAAGATGTAGATGTGGAAATGTTGTCCTACACGAGAGGAACAACACATATGCACCAAAACATCACAAAGCAAGTAGACAGAGAGGCAAGCAAAGATAAAAGCAAGAACAAGTAGAGATAGAAGAAATCAAGAGAGCGAGGGGATCACGGGAGTTGAGTGAGATCAATTCTTATATATATAAATAGGTAACCCATGACATATGAAAGAAATATCAACAATCCCCAAAGTTCTCAGATCATGACGAAGAGCACATGAAGAAAAAATAAAAATAAAAAAATTGGGTCAACATGGAAGGAAGGCCTAAATGCCCCCAACACTTTGCATCATCCCCAATTGTCGAAAATCAAGGTCACAACATATAAAAGAATGATGAAACATATAGATGAAGTTCATGAAACATTTTCCAGGCCTATATCCAAGCACCTACAAGGGTAGCAAGGGTCCTCCAGGAAGGATAAAAAATACAAATAATAGAATGAGGGAAATACACCACACACAAAAATATAATCTATAGATAAAGAAGAGGTACTCCCCTACTCCTCATCAACCAATAGGTCATCTTGCTCCCAATATAGATCATTATACGAGTAGGGGGGGCAAGCCTGCAAGGGCAAGTTAGCGAGGGGAGAAACCTTTGACTCTCCTACAATAAGGGCCAAGGAAGCAGACCTATCAAGGTCTTCTTTGTTAAGCTCTTGTGAGGTGAAGTTCATCGATCTCGCAAAGATTGTTGGTAAGGTTGGGTCATCAACCACCAAGTTATACATGCACTTAACTAGAGTGCCATGTATTAACTGGGCAGGAGAGGAAGGAGGTACCCGAGATCTACTACCGACCTTATTGAAAGGGGTAGTGAAAAACTTAGGGGACACCTCTGTCGGAAGGACGACACAAGCCAAAGTAGAACTAGCTCTCGAAAAAGGTGAGCCATTCTTCTAACCACCACTCGAGGTGAGGTCATCCTCTGGCTTATGCTCTAGTGGAGGATGTTGGATCCCCACAAAAGAAGACAAAGCCATGAAAAACACCACCATTGTGTTTGACATGTCTATGGGATGAGAAAATGGAGGGATTTCTGAAAGGGACATCATAAGTGGAGGCTCCATAGAAGGAGTGATCACTAGTGTAATTTGGCAAATAAATGGCAAGGTGACTAAAAATTTTAGTCACAAGAACCAAAAGTGACTAAATTCTACTCATTTTTTACAAATCATTTATAAATGAGTAAATAAATGACTAATTGGGTCATTGACTAAAAAATTATTTAGTTACAGAAATAAAAATGACTAAATAGTTAGTCATCAAATCCAAAGTAGACAAAATTAAAAAAAATTGGCCAAATATTGGTGATGTATTGGCATGATTATTCATGTTCGTGTAGATTCAATTGTCTTGCTTGACC
>VDFB02014789.1:93962-154590 GCA_007258455.2 Sequoia sempervirens | reverse complement strand
AAACAGCCTTTGTAGAAATGTATGTAAATTGTAGAGTTTTGAAACTTTTATAGAGAATTTGAATAACTAGTGAAGGAATAGAAGTCTTGGACGATCACAGAAAGCCTGGGCTTAAAAGAAAAAATAATGGAAAACTTTATACCTGCACATTGAATAAAAGCTATTCCCTTAAATTAAATGTAAATCCATTTGAACTGGTAAAGCACAAATAATCCCTCGCACATAGTAGACATGTATGCAAACTGTTGAGTTTTCAAACTACTATATGTATGTTTAAATGATGTTCACAAGCTCATGTGAGTACAGTACCAAACCTTGTTCACAAATTCAATGGGAATTTGAGTTAGAATGAGTATATTGTGAAGAGTAAACTGAAATCTCTGTTTGTTGGCGAATGCAATTTGGATGAAGAAGAATTGTTGAATTAATGCATACAAAAATTTGTTTTATTAGAGGAACCATATAACCAACTTACTAATATATGATCATAACTCTATAATGATTATGAACGTTAAAGTAAAAGAATTTATAAACATAGAGGGAACAAATAGAGCATTCACTTTCTCTATTTGGATAAGATCCTAAAAACTCCATGATTAAACAATAACAATGAATAATCCATGGTATTACATAGGTGGTAAAATCTATTGTTACAAGGCCTAAAGTGGTGTCACTATAACCTTGACTAGAAAGCATTTTGATATGATAATTTAAATTAGTATCATACACAAGCCCTAGATTGATTGTCTTAGTCACATTTATTTGGAATGCACCATATCCAAATTCTCCATCCCCAAAGACATTAATATGCAAGGCAACCATGTATTCATAATATATGCTACATTGTAAGTTAAATTGTAAAGATTTAGCAATTGATAATCTTGCAAGGAAATTTAAAACCTTGGTAAACTTAAATATTATGTAGATAGATCCCCAAAGACATTAATATATAAATATTTTTCATCTAATGAACATAATTAAATTTAAAAACCTTAAATAAAGTTTAAGAACCTACAAAATTCATATATATATATATATATATATGAGAGGTAAATGAAGGATAACACCTATAGTTGTTGTGGGTAAAATAATGATTGTTTTTATGTTCTATCCATTTAGAAGTATGATATTTTGATTATCATACTATACTAACATTAGATTCTTTCAAGTTAGTTAACTAGTAATAGGAACCTTAAGAGAGTCACTCACTAGTGAAACTTTGCAAGTGAGAGTGAAAAAGTTGGATAGATGTACTATGCTAAATTATTTTATATTATAATTTATATTGATGTCATGAAAGTATTCTACAAAATGTGTATGGTTTCATTTGAAGTAACCTACACTATAGAGTATCTATTTGGTTGATTAAGGGCTTGCTAATAGATGGGTGAAAAGGTAATTTGTCAATGGATGGGCTCATATAACCCATCCATCTCCTAAATAAAGTATTTATTAAGAGTGGGGACTAAGAGTGCTACCCTACTTCTTTATGTTTAAAACATGTTACACTAAATTAAAAAGTCCTCCCTCTTTCTTTTCCAGAGCTACCTCTATCTCTTGCATAACTTATGTTTCATATTTTCTAGCACTTGATTTCTATTGATATAATTTTGAACAAGGTCCCCATGTATTTCCCATAACGCTCATTTAAAACTAAAATATATCATTAGGAACTAAAGGATAGATGATTTTTCATTTGATACAATAAATTATATTATGAATTTCCCTCCTAGACATGTATGAAAAATGTAGAACCAAAAAATGTAATAAAAGCTTACTTTATCTTCTTCTTTTTTTCTTCTATGTTATTGGTGGAATCAAAGAACTTATATCCACTTCTAATTTTTGTATCTCTCCTAAAGTTGTTCCCTCTACCCATGTTTAAAATTTCTCTATTATGACCCACCAAATCTTTACCTCTCTAACATAACATAATTTATTCATTTGCACATGAAATTAACTAAATATTTTATTGAACTCCTCAATGAGGTTGTAGGTAGACTTACATTTCTCTTATTATCCACTAGCATACCACAATCTTAGTTGAGATCTCTACCATCTATAATAGATATAGTAATATCAAGCTCAATAGCTTTAAATAATAAAACCATCAAACAAGAAACTACAATTAATAATATACTCTTTTACCTAACATTAAAATTCATAAATTTATATTGATTGGCTATTAATAAAATGTTTCTTTTCTTAACTCATAAAAGAAAGAATTTTACCTTAAAAAGCATAGACTATGGCTCAAAATCACTAGTACTCAAATATTATTAATGAAATTAATGTGTGACTAGGAATATAATATTACAACATGTATTTATGTGGATTGAGATGTTGTGTCATGAAGATAACTTATGTACTTTATAATATAAGGTGATGAGCGGGCCTTCATTGGAATTAAGGTACCCTTCTAATATATTACTAGGAGGAGGTCTATATAAAGAAGGCGAATATCATTGTAAGTATATGTGTTGAATATGATATTATATTTTAGGTCTCTTAGATATATATCATGGATTGGATTCTTCTATAATTAGTATTGCATGATGTTACCCTACCTTAAGGGTTTATTGTATTTTCACATATGATGGATACTAGGGAATGTTGGCCTATAAGTAGCTCTTGTGTGGTATGAGATTTATATTTTACATTAAATTATTCATATTATTATATCTACATGTTCAAATCTTATCAAGTTGTATCAGAGCATGATATTGACACCTAGAAACCAAGAAACATGGCATTTTATAGAGTTGGGAGGGTAAAATTATGAAGGGAACATCTCTCTCCATTTGGTAATAATTCATTAATTTATGGAAAGTTGATCAAAGAGTACATTGGTTATACTATAGTTCATATTTGAGCTCATTTAGAGTAGATCTAAGGGAGTACTTGGAAAATTAATGTTCCCATCAAACTCTCTCCAAGGGTAGAAAAATAGTGATTTTTCCCTAAATTCTAGAGGGTTAAACGATCGCACATGGATCCACATATAATTCTCATTGGGGTCATTTGGATTAGTTTTGATAAATTTATTACAATTTTGTAATTTTCATGAATTCTTTCTCCAATTCATAGATCACATTTTTCTTCTTCTTTTAATTTCTAGAATGATCATAAAAATTCACTAGGGTTCGATTAATTTCTCCTTTTGGTTTGAAGTTGACTACATCATGAATTGGTTGGGTCAAAATTTGGTCAACTATATTTGGTAAAAGGGTAATCTATTGAATAGTTTTTCTTGAAACCTTAGTTTCAATGGAGTTTTCTATTTTTTATGGAAGTGGAAATGTATTAGATTGGCTGCATAAATATTAAATATTTTCTATTTAAATATAGATTAGATAACATATCTTTCTCTATACTTAACAAGTGAATCTCGACATTGCTATGCATCATTACAAATTTTATTTTCTTATTTGGATGAATTTGAACAAGATTTTTTAGATAGATTTGTTGCTGAAGAACAAGAACAAGAACAAGAAAGAGGATACGAAGAGTATTAGAAGGATGAGGAAGAAGAAGGAGAAAGAGAATTAAATGACAAGATGATGAAGGATATAGGTACATTCAATTTAGATCTAAGGAGAGAAGATCTAATTCTTCAATTCCATTGTTGTATTCAAAATTAAAAATGTAATTATTTCTATAAAACCTACCAATAAGTATGAATTCATCAAAATGGAATTATCCAAGAAACTATAGATACATGAAAATAAAAACAAGGATATCAAAATAGAGGCTAAAGATATTCAAAATTTTGAATATTTGAAGCTCTCTATGGATAAGTATGTTTTGCATTAAAAAATTATTCTTTGGATATGGACTGGTTGGATAATACCATTGGTTATCCTTTGGAACAATAATTATTAATGTGCAAAAGAAGTTCATGAAGCTTTGGCATAGGAGGAAAAAATATTACATTACAAGATATTATATAATCAAGACCAAACGAATGCCAATGTAGAGAAAGCTTAAGAAGTTATTGAAAATTTTACTAAAGAAGAAAAAGATAAACAAGAGGTTGATATAAATAAGAAAGAGGAATATTTTGAGCCCCTTCCCGAGTTGAAAAACAAAAGCAATAAAAAAGGGTGATGAATTAGAGATAGCTCCAAAGATAGCAAATGGCACAATATATCAACATCCAAATTATTACAAAAGGAAATAATCATAGAGGAAACCATCATGGATGCATGATTATACATGTAATAGAAAGTACAATGAAAATAGATCTACATGGAATTAAAGGAATAATTGCAACAATTAAAGGTATCATAGGAGTAATGACTACTCATTAAAAAATGACATATCTAGTATGATGAAGAATGAAATTAGATGGGTACAAAAAATTATGGATCAAGGATGGGATATAGATATCATAAGGTTAAAACCACTTTGGATATTAACTATATATTGTTGGATGGTTGGTCATGGCATCATATTTTCAATAACTTATAAAAAATCATACTATTTGGCTTCTTCTCATGTTTTAGAGACAAGACATGTCGAGGAAGGATGAAATTTTATGTACCTAGGGATATGATATATAATGTATATAAGTGGATGAAGATGTTTTTAGATCTCCTTATATGTTCAATCAATTGATGTAGACAATGCATACATACAACTTAATGAACCAAAAAATCATTTATTAAGTAATTCATTGCCCTAGAGGTGCTTTATTTAAATTGTCAACCAAGGAATTATAATCTTGAGATGATGTTGGCAATGTATGTGTAGTTCATAATCCTAAATCATCTAATCAATTATGTATAGAAAAGTAACAAAAGCAATATAATTAAAAATAACTTGATTGAAATAACTTAAATCTAGAAATAGATTTTGATAAATATAAATTCTTGTTGGTAACTATGATAACTACTATGGATAACTAGTCTTATGAAGACAATAACTTAATGAATCACTACATTACAACTTATGTAATAACAATTTAACTTAACTATAACTAGGAAATACAAAAATTAGTAATTTGTCTACTATAATTAATAATCTAACCTATGAGTAGTATTACAATATCTCAAGTGGCCCTTGCTCAAGTTGCTATAATCCTACAACATTCTTCTTCAAAGATTAACTCTGAGATTCATGGAAATAATTGTATCCTTCTTTATTGCAATTCGAACATACAAAACTAAGAACAAAGTGTTTAATCAGCAATAGTTATGTTCAAATTTACTTAATATAGAATATCTAGCTATCAACCTCTCATAATATCATACATATATACAAGATCTTTGAGAGTTCCATTATTATTGTACTAAAAATAAATTGTAAGCAACTATTGACTCTCCCAAAAACATATTATAAGAAGAGGGCTAGGTCTTATTGCAAACAACAAATAAAAGCTAGTAGAGATAAGAGTGTCAAAATCATATCAGGACTGAAGGATTTGGGTGCACATCGAAACAAATCATTTTTATGAGGATTTCTTGAGATAGGAAAAATAGAATTTAAATAACTCTATCTCAAAGTGATTATATTGAAAAGGTGATGAAATGATTTAATATGGAAAATTCCTAAGTTGTGAGAAAACCTTTGCCTAGTCATTTTAAATTGACTAAAAAGATGTGTCCAAAGACACAAGGGAAGGAAGAAAATTGTCTAAGATTCCATATTAAATTTAGCTATTGGTAGTTTAATGTATTCCATAGTATGCACAAGGCTAGATATTGCACACGTTGTTGGAGTTGTGAGTAGGTATATGAGCAATCCAAGAATGGAATATTGGAATAACCATGAAATGGATTATTGGGTATTTGAGAGGGACAACTAATACATATTTATGTTTTGAAGGATAAACACTACTTTACAAGGTTACGTTGACTCTGATTTGGGAGGTGATATTGATATCAGACACAATACTATAGGTTATGTGTTTACTATAGGTGGGAAATAGTTAGTTGGATTTCAAGACTACAAAAAGTTGTTGCTCTGTAAAACAAAGAGGTGATTTGGCTACAATATTTTCTTGAGGAATTGGGAAAGCAACAGGCTAATAATTATTTATATATGGACAACCAAAGTTTATTCATTTTGCCAAGAATTATGCCCTACATTAAGAAACAAAACACATACAACTAAGGTGCCACTTCACCTCGTCTGTGGTGGAGGATGGTTAGTTGAAGTTGGAGGAACTTCATATAAGTAAGAACCTAACATAATGTTTACGAAGGAAGTAATGGGAGAATTTGATTTCCTCTTTAGCTTCTGTTTATATTCAAGAATAAATATGATGCAAATAAGAAAAAACTATGTCCAGGTTTGTCAATCCAATGGAGCTACATGGGAAACTATGCTACAAGATCAATCTCCAAGTGGGATATGGTTAGGTATGGAGCTTGATCAATCTCCAAGTGGGGTATTGTTGGTATATGGAGCTTGATTGTGTTCTAGCATTAAGTTTTTTGCTACTTTTGCAATAATACCCCCATAGCAAAAATTCCCCATCTTTATTAAATAATTTTTTTAAATATTTTTAAAAATGGAATCATACCTATTGACCTCTTTAGTTATATTGAAGCAAAAATTAAAATCTTCCAACTCACATTTCAATTGAACATATGCCTCACTATCTTTCTTACTTGCACAAGGAATCTCATACTCTAACAACTTAATGACAAATTTGAACCTTTGACACATAATTTTTTTGAGTATTTAGTTGATTATCAACTTGTTATATTTTTTATTGCTCAATATCATCACGAATTGTATGTTGGGCCCAAGTGAAGCACTCAAACTTAGGCATGTTGTCATCCACCAAACTTACATCTTCATCATGAAAAAAATTGTACTCAATTCCATTCATTTCAGGGACAACAAGAAACCAACATACCTCACTATTAAATGTGTTGATGCACATTTCATCATTACAAATATTATAACCATGAGACCCTTTTATTGAGCAACTAAACTCTTTAAATTATCTCATTGTTTAAATATCTTCTTGGCAAACTATTGTATTATCAGTGCTATCCAAATCAAACTTGTGGCACATTTCTTCTTCCACATTCACTATTATAACAACTATTTCTGGCGACCCCACTGAAACACACTTTGCATGAGGAAGACAAGCTGTCTTGCACTAGAAAAACATGTTATCATATGCATGCACATAATCATCATCTTCAAAATCTTCAAGGGCTAGGTATTCAATTGAAAATTAGTGAGTACACTACTATTTAAACCTTAATAATTTTATCATCAAGTGTAGCCACCTCTGTGTTATCCTCATGCACACAAACATTAGTAGCCTCAATATCAAAATCAATGATAGAAGGAGGTAAATACAACAAGAAAAAAACTATTTTCTTGTTCATTGTTTAAATCACAAGTATGTGTTTACTTTATAAAATTAGCTTCAAAATTTGATCCATTTGATTGCTCAGTCGTATGCACCTCTTCCTCTTTTTCCACACATTGCATCTTTAGTGGAATGGGTTGAACCAATTGTGCCTCATCGTTCAAATTTTCTCCTTTCAGAAATTCAATTTGATGAGGTGTTGGCACCTCTCCCTTCCTAAGCAAGAGGATAAACACACATACCCCCTTTTCATACAACTATTCTCAACAAGAGAAAATGCATTGCAAATGCAACAAATCAGATTTAAAAATCTACAACATGAACATTTGATTGTTTATTCATAAACTCCTACAAACATCACAATAACTTCTCCAAATTGACAATACAAATGGTGGAGCCTCATGGGCTGATAATAATAGTCTCAAAACTAATATAAAACTAATTTACAACAGCAAAATAATTTAAAGACAACAAGAATTTCATTCTTTCAAATCTTCTACCAAAAACTATGAAACAAGATCATCAAACACTTGCAAAATTCAATACAAAATCTGCAACAACTCAATCATGGATTCTTAAATCCATTTGTTGCTATTCCTTCACTTCCAAGCCTGCAAAATCATTCATACCAAACTGATTTCTCCTTCCCTCAACTCTCACCAAACTTCCCCTGCAAAATTCCTCTTCTTTTCACAAGCTGATTTTCTACACTTTTCTTTGTGCAACTCTCAGGAGCAACTTGCAAGTTCTTTCTCCAAACTTGCTGCTATTGCTTGCTTCCCCCTTGAATACATTAAAGATTCAATTTTATGTATATTAAAACATTTTTTGAAATCCCAAATCTGCTCTTTCATTTTCCTCCAATTGTATTTTGAGAAATTCTTCAATTTGTGTTAAAATTCATCATTAAATGCTTCCAACTATGGAACACAAAGTTTTTGCACCATATTCCACAACTTTCTATTGTAAATGCCTCTTAAAAATCAATAAAATCATGACCCAAGTCGTTCTCATTCACATTGATTTGAATACTGAAGTCATTCATTGATTTTTCCCAAAAATACTAGCTTTTATGCATTAAAGCAAAAATTTGTTTTCCTTATCTTGGGTGTCCACTCTCTCCATCCCTACTTTTTAGGGATTTTGGAATCTCAAAATACTATTTTAAATGGAATAGAAAGTCTCCAAAAACCTATTCTAAAATTTCCAATTTTGAATTTCAAACTCCAAAATTACCTCCTACACTTTCTCACTCTGAAAATGCAACATTTAAATAAAGGCCAATTATTTAATAAAGTATTTTGGCCTCAACATTGCAATTTATTTTCCTATTGCATAATTAAACCAAACCTTAGGAAATTAAAAATTAAATAATTTCTTTTGGGTTGATGAGGATAGACCTTTGACCATGGATGCTCCTGCATCATCTTCACTACCTACTGTTGCATTGGATCCTTCTTTTTCTCTATCACCTTCTTGGAAACATTGCTGTTCCTAATCTCATTCTCTTCGCATTGTGATTTCTTATTATTTCCCATGAAAACATTAATTGGTTTAGTATTAACATGTTTGTCTATGATGAGCTATAATGACTTCTCAAGAGTCTTTTATCAAGAAACATTGTCAAGATATTAGCATGTTTGTTTCCGATGTTTCGTGTTTTTCTGATTCCACTGTTCTGATAGTGCAAAAAATATACACTGTTTCTTCTGATGTTTCTTTAGGCTTTTCCACATGGTCTCATTTCACATTGGAGTTGATGAGAGTTAGTTCTTAATATGTATGCTGTTTTAGAATCTTTAAACACAGTTGAAATATACAGAATTATTTTTCTAGCATTGTTGTTAGTTCACTCTGTGAGCAGATAGAATGTTCATTGTTTTTTATATTCTGATAGTATATGAACATAAGTTTTAAATCTTCACAATTCATCACTAGCAATTCATCGTCATAACATATTCATCGTATATACAATTCATCAGCAGCAATTCATTGTCATGGTATATTCACCACATATTCCTCTTTTATGCATTCAACAAAATTTCTATACGTTTTCTTTTTCTGGTACTCTAGAACACTTGAATATTGAAAAATGTATACATGGTGAATATATCACGACGATGAATTGCTGGAGGTGAATTGTATACGTGATAAATATGTTACAATGATGAATTGCTGATAATAAATTGTTGACAATGAATTATTGATGATGAATTACTGCTGATAAATTTTTCTCAAACCCGTTTCTGCATAAGTGAAGGAACAGCAACTCTGTTGTCTGTGCCACGTTCACCTGGGCCATCGCCAAACCGTCATTCAAACAAATCTAATCTTCAAAGGAACGACAGTAAAAGACTCATGTAAGACACATATATTAGTGTTAAATGAGATTTGTACTGATATACAACCATATTAATTCAGTCTGCATTACCATGATTTAAACACTCTAACTCCCAGCTCATAAACATAACACGTAATAAATGAATTCAGTATGCATTTTGTACACAAATTTGAAAAGCCTATGCATCATTCCTCTATCCGTTGATTTTCTTATTTCTCCAGTCGACACTTGATCCACCCCTATTATGCCCGGAGGACCTTTGAAGGAAGCGAATAAACGTGTTTGCTATGGAAACCATGTAGTTCGAAATTCCTACTAGGGTATGAAAGTATTCATGCAAACTATTGAAACTGAAAATGTAGGATGTTATGGTTGAAACAGCCTTTGCAGACATACATGCAAATTGTAGAATTTTCAAAATTTTATAGAGAATTTGAATAACTAGTGAAGGAATAGAAGTATTGGACCATCACAGAAAGCTTGGGCTTAAAAGAAAAAACAAATGGAAAACTCTATACCTTCACATTGAATAAAAGCTATTCCCTTAAATTAAATGCAAATCCCTTTGAACTGATAAAGCACAAATAACTCCCCACACATAGTAGACATGTATGCAAACTGTGGAGTTTTCAAACTACTATATGTATGTTTAAATGATGTTCACAAACTCATGTGAGTATAGTACCAAACCTTGTTCACAAATTCAATGGGAAATTGAGTTAGAATGAGTATATTGTGAAGAGTAAACTGAAATCTCTTGTTGGTAAATGTAATTTGGATGAAGAATTGCTGAACTAATATACACAAAAAATTGTTTTATTAGAGGAATCTTATAACCAACTTACTAATATATGATCATTAACTCTATAAATGTTAAAGTAAAAGAATTTATAAATATAAAGGGAACAAATAGGGCACTCACTTTCTCTATTTAGATAAGATCCTAAAAACTCCATGATTAAACAATAACAATGAATAATCCATGGTAAAATATGTTTGACCTATATACAATAGATACTTTAAATAACCTCAATGGCTGGTATTACATAGTTGCTAAAATCTATTGTTACAAGGCTTGAAGTGGTGTCACTATAACCTTGACTAAAAAGCATTTCAATATGATAATTTACATTAGTATCATCCACAAACCCTAGATTGATTTTCTTAACTACATTTATTTGGAATGCACCATATCTAAATTATCCATCCCCATTGCAAGGCAACCATGTATTCATAATGTATGCTACATTGTAAGTTAAATTGTAAAGATTTAGCAATTGATAGATCTTGTGGAAGGAAATTTAAAACCTTGCTAAACTTAAATATTATGTAGATAGATCCCCAAATACATTAATATATAAATATTTTTCATCAAATGAACATTACCAAATTAAAAAAACCTTAAATAAAGTTCAAGAACCTAAAAACTTCATCTTTATGTATATATGTATATATAAAGTAGATGAAGGATAAAACCTATAGTTGTTCTTGTGGGTAAAAAAGGATTGCTCTATGTTGTATCTATTTCTAGCCATGATATTTTGATTAAGTATCAGTAATTTAAATAAACCCTTTAGATTATTTTGAGTTATTAACGCGGTTGAACCTTTAAGAGAGTTGCTCTCACTAGTGAAACTCTTTGTAAGTGAGAGTGAAAAGAGTTGGATAGATGTACTATGCTCAATTATTTTATGTATAATTATCTTTGGATGCCTGCCATTCTACTTGAAGGAGGGGATTCACTACTCCCAAGTCCCAAGACAAATAGAGTCTAAAGGGAGTGAATTTCCCTCGATCACCTCAAGACTAACCAAAAGGAAATAGGTTGAAAAGGAAGGTCAAGCGAAGCTCTGATTTTTATGTTTTCTAAGGGAGAATTTTGAGAAACGGGTGAATAGACTGCAGAGGTCTCAAATTACAAACTAGTTGGCTCTCTGCCAGAGGATGCTATGACGTGAGATAGACAATAGCGCTATGCATTGTTGTCTCAACAACATGCTAGCATCTCGTACAAACAAAGAACAAAGATCACAGAGTGAAACTCACAGGGAGTGTTAATGACCTAAAATTTTTAAACTAGCAGTAAATAATAGTAAACAAAGAAATGCATGAAATGAAAGGAAAAACAAGAAGAATAATATAACTTGGAAGAAAAACTATCTAATAATGAAATGAAAAGAGAGAAGGAAGAATAAGACCAACTCACAAAAGGTCCAGCCTCGCACAAAATCCTCATGAACAGATTGTACCTACACACATGACAACAAAAAGGTGTTGTGGGCGTGTTTTAGGTTTTCCTTAATCGAGCCCACATTTTGGTGTGTTTTCACCTCCATGGACAACCAATAGACCGCAATATAGATAAAATGATAAATAAATGGAAATAGACACATCTTATCAAATGTAAAGACAATCTAAATTCTATTCTATAAACAAGACAATGC
Organism: Sequoia sempervirens; assembly: GCA_007258455.2. NCBI lineage: Eukaryota > Viridiplantae > Streptophyta > Pinopsida > Cupressales > Cupressaceae > Sequoia > Sequoia sempervirens. The sequence continues at coordinate 142,472 of VDFB02014789.1, read as the reverse complement.
AAATAGACAAATGCTTTACCCTCCTTTCTACACATTTGTAGAAGTCAAGAGAGGAAGGAAGAGAGAAATATGCTCACACCAATGGTATGAAATTTGGAAACCTACAATAGAAAATGATGTAGAAATAGAAAAAATGGTGTAGAGCATAGAATGGGAAGAACGAGATTGAAGTGTGAGTCAATAGAAGTGATAGATAGTGAATGAATTGAGAGAGAGTGAGAGAATCTAGTTCAAAAGTGTTTTTAGGAGGTAAGAGGATGTTTTTGAGTGGTCAAGGTTCATAGGGGGTGTTACAATTCACAGGGTGGTAGAGATTGTAATGCCTCCAACATCCACTTCAACCTAGGAATCATGTTAAGATGCCAGTGTGGCACGTAGACATCTATGCGGTGCACAAGAGACCTTAAAAAAAATTCCCTCACCAACAGAAAACGACAAAGGCACATACAAAAGGCAAGGAAAAGGTGGTAAATTTTTGCATTGTCGGGTTTATAAGGCTAAAGTGAGGTAATATTATAGGAAATTGCACTAGGTGCAATTTTACGTCATAACATTTTGCCCCCACTTTAGTGAACATATGTGTCTAAGCATGTGTGAGCTAAAGTAGAAAGAGATGAAGATAAAATACCAAAAATTTAGAGGAAGTAGTCCTTCGATCTGGTATACCTGACAAAGAATGAGCTTCATTAGGACTCAAAGAGGACATGGTTCTTTGATCCTACAAAGCCTACTGCGATCTTGCCAAAATCATGTTAGTTGCAGATAAACATACATTAGGAAAAAAAGAAATTTAAATTGTTAGACATCATAACATATTCCAACATAAGATAGAAAAATAGACACTACTGATCATAGGTATGGCTAGCTTGGCTAGAGACCATACAACAAGCATGTAGACTTGTTGATATAGTAAATTGTGTTGCAGGATAGACACAAAAAAGATAGGTCTAGTTAGGCTACCCCCAAGCTAGAGGCCAAGATATTAGACATCTAGACACCAAGACACAAGGATGTAAAATATCAAAAATAAGACACAAATTATAAGACACCAAAGAATTCTTTTGAAAAACTTTCACAAAGAGGTTCTTTCATTGGGCAACCCTTTTCATAAGAGTCCATCAAGACACCAAGGGACTCTTTTGAAAGAGTGTTCCTTTTGAAAGATCGTAAGTGATTCTATCATCAAGGAATCCTTTTGAAAGATCTTTTGTCAAGGAATCATTTTGAAAGATCTTTTGTCAAGGAATCCTTTGGAAATAATACTCATTTTTGAAAGGAAGCTTTTAGATTCTTTCACCAAGGAAAGAATGATCCTTATTGAAAGGAAGTTTTTAGATTCTTTCACCAATGGATCTTTTAGAAAGAAAATTTCACCAAGGAATCCTTTTGAAAGAACAATCATTGAAAAGAAGTATAGATGACATACCCCCCTTAGAATGATTTGTTCTATGTAGAGGGGCACCTGTCATTGTGAGGAGAGAAAAGTAGGACAAGAGATGCCATGGCACGAGATACATGGCGAGATGTGTTTGTGGTTGTAGAGAAGGGGGGCCCGTCACCCCAAAACTCTAGGTCATGAAAGAGTCCTAAGGAATGAGCTACCCTAAACTACCTCATATTTCCTAAATGTATTGAAAAAGACAAGGTACTTAGGCTGAAAAGAAAGGGAAGATAACTCACCACTTTCCTTCTACTAAAATTGAATGCTCACGGGGTCAGAAGAGTTGATTTCCAAGGTTCAACCCCATACCCTGATAACTCACTGTTTGAGGATGGTAGCGCGGATCTCAGACTCCAACATGGCATGTTGGCATCTTAGGGATGTGTTGGCATTTGTACAGACAAGGGTCTAGAAAACAACCCAAAACTATAGGGAAATCTACTAACTACTTGACTATGCAATGTTTATACTTTAACAGAGAATAAAAGGATAGAAATAATGAATATGACAAAAAAGACTAAGGGATAAACTATTGTGAAAATGATAGGGAGGGTGATAAAGCATGCCTTTTCACCCATGACTTGAACCTTCAAATAGCTCCATTCAAAAATCACCACCTACACACATGGAGACAAAAAAATGTTCAGACTGTTTTAGAGGACTACCTTAGCTAGTCCCCCACTTTGGTGTTCCCACCTCCATGGACATTCAGATAGTGACAAAGTGTAGAAAGAGATAGAGAAATAGAAAGGAAATAGAGAAAAGACAACTATATGTTATTCAGTAAACAAAAAGATGCAAACAGTGAGAAACAATGAACAATATCACCTTCACAGCTATGAGTGCTCAAGGCAAGTAGTGGAAGGAAGAAGCTTGAAAGTCTCCAATGGTGGCGTTGTAGTAGGAATGTGATGTAGGAAGAAAAACCAAAAGCTTGCAACCAAGAAGGAGTAGTGTGAAGGTTGTAGAATGGGCTTAGAAAGTGAGAGTGGGTGGGAATTGAGCAACATAGAGTGGAGTGAGTGAAGAGATGCGAGTGAAAGAATGTGAGTTGATAGATTTGAACTAGCAAAAGGGAGGAAAAAGAACCATTTTTCATTGGTCAAGGACGAAAGAGACATTATGCTTCATGACCAATGGAGAAGTGTATGCCTCTATGGATTCTATAGGAAAGAATCTTGTTAGGATAGAAGTACAAAGGGTGCATGTCCCTGACAGAGATTCCTCCACTGACATGAAAAGATGTGGTCAGGTGGAATGAGCTAGGTGGTGGCTGTGAAATTGCATCATCGAGTTTACATTTTCTAAGGTAGGGTAAATTAAATGATAGAATTTTTTCTAGAAGTGCAGGGTGATCCCACAATACGGTTTACAATTTTGGCCATTTGGACACTAAACTAATTTTCTAACTAAATCTTCACTTTTTGAGCACCTATAGTGGCTAAACCTTGAGGAATTTGAAGATGATGCAACTAGTGATTTGTGACATTTTATCTGTAGATTCTAAATATATTTTTTTCAAATTTTTTGGAAATAGATTGCACTTCTTTTTCCATCTCCTTCGAAAACTAGTTTTTAGGTAAACACCATTTTTAAGAATTATTGATCATTATAACACATAACTTTCTTTCCACGAAGGATAAAATTCTATTTTTTCTTGAATTTAAGATTTACTTAACTAAAATATCACAAAGTGCTTCCAATTGGTTTAGTGTTTTATTGAATATTTTTTCCTTAATCAAGTTTCAAAGTCAAGACTGATTTACAATTGAAATAAGGCGGACTATAACACAACTTTTTTTGTATATGTAGGGGTGCTTTTTTTTGGTTGGGATCAAGGACTTCAATATCTAGTGCACTCATATTTTCATTTTTTTATAATATTTTATTTTTCCATGCGAGAAGAAACTTGATTTTGGTGAAAAACCTACATTCACAAAAGAAATAAAAATAAATATAATAATAAAATTAAATTTATTTAAAATTATAATTTTTGGGAAGCTTATAATAAGGACTACATGCTTCCAAAAATAAAAATTTAAATGAATTCATTTGATCCCCCAAAAGGTAAATCAACAGTGGTTTTTAATCGACATTTTGATAGGTGTAAAGGAGACTTTATTATAGGTATGGTTTAAAACTAATGGGGTTCTATCCAAGGGGGTTTGATCAAACCCTCTTCAATTAGAATGCTTTAGCCCGCACAGGCAGTGTAGTCGATTAAGGGCTTTGGGTTCATCCCATATAGGTCCCGAGGTCAACCTCGAGGCCCGGGCTTATCCGATCCGTGTGGTTTGCAAGCGATTGCGTGGATCCTAGGGGGACTAGTCTTGTCCCAGCTCACCCCATTGGCTCCCCAACTTGGCAGCAAAAATAAGCCCAAGGCAAGGACTGGTGGGAACTGCTGGGCTGGGTTGCGGGGATACCTCCTAGAATCAAAAATAATAATTAGAATGCTTTAAATGAAATTTTTTAAGGCTTAAATCATCATATTTTCTAAAAATATGTGATTTCAAAAAAATTCAAAATCTCCTAGAAATTGTAAACTAGCTTTGTGGGATCACCTTGCAAATTTTCTCCATTACATTTTTTCCCCCACTTTAGCGAGCATATGTGAGGTAAAGTAGAAAGAGATTGAAGAGAATATACCTTAACTATCAAGGAAGCAGATCTTTGATCTGGCATACCTGAACATGTAGGAGGTAGCTCTGCAGGTTCTCGGTCCTGCAAGGCAACCTTGATGCGAAAGAGAAAGAGAGATGGCTCCACAGGGACTCAGTCTTGCAGAAATGGCTCCACAAGTTCTCGGTCCAATAGAAATTGAACAAATGATCCACAAGTTCTCAGTCTTAGAAATGGCTCCACAAGTTCTCGGTCTGATAGAAATTGAACAAAGGCTCCACATGTTCTTGGTCCTACAAAAGTTGAACAAAGGCTCTACAAGTTCTCGGTTCTATAGAAAGAAGGAGCTTCATAGGTTCTCAGTCTTGCGAAGGGAGCACCACAGGTTCTCGGTCCTATGGGGCTTGATATGAAATGACTCTATAGGTGCTCAGTCCTGAAGAATTTGTTGTGAAAGGCCCTTATGGTTACTCAGTCCTATATGAAAAGCTTGATGAGAGATGCTTGATCCTACAGAAGAAGCGGTAAGTAAACAACTTTACAGTGTTAGGTCCTACAAAGCAACATGTTAAGCTATAAAAAAAACATGCTAGGAAAAAAATCTCAAATAGATAGAAATATCAAATAGAAAGCAATTGAAGGAGAATTTTTCAAAGGGGTCCCCTTGGGAACCCTTCAAGATAGCAAGGGACCCACACAAAGGGACACTCCGATTTGAAAAGCGTGATTTTTTTTGCAAATTATTCTATCATCAATGAATCCTTTTGAAAGGTCTATTTCATCTTGAGGAATTTGATAAGAAGAATTCTCCTTCTCAAAGGAAATTTTTTAGACTTCATTAGAAAAAGTACTCCTTTTTCAAAGGAAAGTTTTAAAATTCTTTTCCTACAAATTTGTTTTCAAAAGAGAAATATCACAAAGGGGATCCTTGTTGAAGAATGCGTTTTTGAAAAAAAAAATCAGTAAGGGATTCGTTGGCCACCAAATTCACCTTATTGAAAATCAGAGAAGTGTAGTAGTAGCCCCCTTAGGATGGTGCATGAGAATCAAAGGAGCAAATGGCATCCTAAGGAGAGAAAGAAAAGGAAATGATGTTGTGGCCCATGGGACATAGTGAGATGTAAATGTGGAAATTCTATCACACATGTGAGGGGAAACATATAAGCACCACAACATCACAAAGCAAGTAGAACGAGAGGCAAGAAAAGACAAAGAAAACAAGAGACAAGCAGAGATGAAGAAATCAAGAGACAAGGGGATCTAGAAGTTCAGGGTCAGATCAATTCTTATATATATAAATAGGTAACCCATGACATATGAAAGAAATATCAACAATCCCCAAAGTTCTCAGATCATGACGAAGAGCACATGAAGAAAAAATAAAAATAAAAAAATTGGGTCAACATGGAAGGAAGGCCTAAATGCCCCCAACACTTTGCATCATCCCCAATTGTCGAAAATCAAGGTCACAACATATAAAAGAATGATGAAACATATAGATGAAGTTCATGAAACATTTTCCAGGCCTATATCCAAGCACCTACAAGGGTAGCAAGGGTCCTCCAGGAAGGATAAAAAATACAAATAATAGAATGAGGGAAATACACCACACACAAAAATATAATCTATAGATAAAGAAGAGGTACTCCCCTACTCCTCATCAACCAATAGGTCATCTTGCTCCCAATATAGATCATTATACGAGTAGGGGGGGCAAGCCTGCAAGGGCAAGTTAGCGAGGGGAGAAACCTTTGACTCTCCTACAATAAGGGCCAAGGAAGCAGACCTATCAAGGTCTTCTTTGTTAAGCTCTTGTGAGGTGAAGTTCATCGATCTCGCAAAGATTGTTGGTAAGGTTGGGTCATCAACCACCAAGTTATACATGCACTTAACTAGAGTGCCATGTATTAACTGGGCAGGAGAGGAAGGAGGTACCCGAGATCTACTACCGACCTTATTGAAAGGGGTAGTGAAAAACTTAGGGGACACCTCTGTCGGAAGGACGACACAAGCCAAAGTAGAACTAGCTCTCGAAAAAGGTGAGCCATTCTTCTAACCACCACTCGAGGTGAGGTCATCCTCTGGCTTATGCTCTAGTGGAGGATGTTGGATCCCCACAAAAGAAGACAAAGCCATGAAAAACACCACCATTGTGTTTGACATGTCTATGGGATGAGAAAATGGAGGGATTTCTGAAAGGGACATCATAAGTGGAGGCTCCATAGAAGGAGTGATCACTAGTGTAATTTGGCAAATAAATGGCAAGGTGACTAAAAATTTTAGTCACAAGAACCAAAAGTGACTAAATTCTACTCATTTTTTACAAATCATTTATAAATGAGTAAATAAATGACTAATTGGGTCATTGACTAAAAAATTATTTAGTTACAGAAATAAAAATGACTAAATAGTTAGTCATCAAATCCAAAGTAGACAAAATTAAAAAAAAAAAATTGGCAAAATATTGCCGTGATGTATTGGAACGATTATTCATATTCATTGTAGGTTCATTCGCCTGGCTTGACCTTGCTTCATTCGTTCATTGCATACCTCACTTCATTTTTTAGCTTGGCATGAGGTATTTTGATCAGTTATAGTAGCTACTTACATGGGCGATAAGGATTCAGAGAGGGCCTGGAGACTTCTGAAAAGGTAGGTAAGGGCAAGGAATTCAAAGTTTGCTGCAACAAATTTGAATTCACTGAGGCCCTCTGTAGCAAAATTGGATTTGGGGATGCCCTCTATAGTGAATTCAGAGGTAATTCAAAACCTTCATTACATTAAACACAAATTCAAAATTCTCATTACAATCTACTACTCTTAATAATGTTCTTTTACAATCTTGCCACTATTTTGCTTCATAATGTGCTCAAGCTAAATATAATAAAATTTGGGTGTCAGTGCCAAATTAGAATTTCCTCAAACAATTTTGATACATTTTCACTGCAAGTGCAAACTATCCTTGTGCAAAGTAAACATGTGCTAGATTTACCCACACATCAGGCATTTGAACAAAGATGTTTCCTGCTGCAACTTCTTGTACCTATGTAAAATTTTCCTTTGCAATATCAAATTAACCCCTTTTAGCTAGCACAATGGCTACCTCATTTGTATCATAAACATTTTCTGGTCTTTGTGCCAACACTTTACAATACAGTTCTCTAGCTTTCTCTAAATTTTGTGCCTCCACTTTTGGATCCCTCCTCTCATTGTGAAAAACTGCAATATAATTCCAATTTCCAAGTGAAATGTCAACATAAGAATTCTTTGCATCTGATTCACTTTGTGCAGTTTAAGATTGTTTCTTTTCTTTAAGCAAGTAATTTATTTTCAGATCTATTTTCCAAGCATAGATAAAGCATTTGATGAGTTTTTATCCACCTTAAGTGCATCCCCAATCAATTCTAGGATTAATTGGATCTCATTTCGAGCTTTTTCCATGGCTGCAAGACATAGATATGCATCCACATAATCAGGAAACTTGAACAATATTAACTTGTATATTTTTTTCTCTTTCAGTATCATGTAGTTGTTCAAACAACCTAGCAAGATTAAATAGTGTTGTGACTTTATCCCATGGTAACTCAAGTGAAACACCACCTTCTTCTAGTCAATGGAAGAATTTCATATCCTTAAAGAGCACAGGAAAAATCTACAGAATTAGCACGGGGCTTTTATTTATGAATTCAACCCAAATGCCATTTCCTAATGCCTCCATAAAAGTTTGTTGAGCCAACTCTAGTTCATCATGCTCAAAATGAAGAACCCCAATGTTATTTAAAAATTGAATGGGTACTTCTTGAGACTTTGGCATCTTAAGAGAATCTTAGGCTACACTAGGTTATGACGATATTAATAACTCACCCATCTTGATAAATGCATGGGTATCATGTGAATCTATGTGAGTTTCCTTTCTTAAAATTTCCAATGCCTTCTCTGCTAGCCCTTGTTGGGCATATATATATGGCTTACAACTTTTAAGCTCTCACATTTCTTAGGGTGGACCTCCAAAACCTTTTCAAATTTTGAGAGAGAACTCTTAAGATCTCCTAGCTTCAATTGAACCTATCCAAAAATTCCTATGACCTTTGACTTTCCTTGACAAGTGGTGTCATAATCACATTTACTATGATAAGATTGTGCAAGATTATAATATGAATACAATATCATGAGAGGGTGGTTAGTTGAATTAAGAGTTGTCTCAGTCAACTATTCCATAAGAAAATGTTACCCTGCAGTGAAGAAAAAATGGTTTTCTAAATGATTCAATGCCATTGCAGAGTACGGGTATAATTCAAATGCTCTACGCATCTTTTCCATTCCTTCATGAACACTACCTTTTTCACTAACTGTGAGAATCCTACAAGTAAAAAATGCACAAAAATGACCTCAAAAATTTATGTAGAGGAAGAACATCATTTCCTAATGCCTCCATAAAAAATTTTTGAGCCAACTCTAGTTCAACATGTTCAAAATGAAGAACCCCAATGTTGTTTAACAATTGAATGGGTACTTCTTCTTTGCTCTTCTTCAGAAGATACTTTGGTGTCTTAAGAGAATCTAAGGTTATGCTGGGTGTGACGATATTAATAACTCACCCATCTTGATAAATGCATGGCATCATGTGGATCTATGCGAGTTTCCTTTCTTAAAATTTCCAAAGCGTTCTTTGCCTGCCCTTGTTGAGCATATATATGGCCTACAAATTTTAAGCTTTCACAGTTCTCAAGGTGGACCTCTAAAACCTTTTCAAAAATTAAGAGAGAACTCTTAAGATCTCCTACCTTCAATTGAACCTATCCACAAAATTTTGTGGCCTTTGGCTTTCCTTGACGAGTGGTGTCATAATCACCTTTACTATGATAAGATCGTGCAATATTATAATATGAATGAGATTTCATGAGAGGGTGGTCAGTTGAAACAAGAGCTCTCTCAATCAACTGTTCCACAAGAAAATATTGCCCTATAGTAAAGAAAAAATGGTTTGCTAAATGATTCAATGCCATTGCAGACTATGGGTATAATTCAAAGGCTCTATGCATATTTTCCATTCCTTCATGAAAACTACCTTTTTCACTAACTGTGAGAATCCTACAAGTAAAAATGCACAAAACTGACCATAGAGATTTATGTAGAGGTAGAACATCATTTCCTAATGCCTCCATAAAAGTTTGTTGAGCCAACTCTAGTTCATCACGTTCAAAATGAAGAACCCCAATATTGTTTAATAATTGAATGGGTACTTCTTCTATGCTCCTCTTCAAAAGAGACTTTGGCATCTTAAGAGAATCTAAGGCTGCACTAGAGTCTAACGATATTAATAACTCACACATCTTGATAAATGCATGGGAATCATGTGGATCTATGCAAGTTTCCTTTCTTAAAATTTCCAAAGGCTTCTTTTCCTACCCTTGCTGAGCATATATATGGCCTACAACTTTTAAGCTCTCACAGTTCTCAGGGTGGACTTCTAAAACCTTTTCAAAAATTAAGAGAGAACTCTTAAGATCCCCTAGCTTCAATTGAACGTATCCACAAAATCCTATGGCCTCTAGCTTTCCTTGACAAGTGGTGTCATAATCACCTTTACTATGATAAGATCGTGCAAGATTATAATATGAATTAGATTTCATGAGAGGATGGTCAGTTGAAACAAGATCTATCTCAATCAACTGTTCCACAAGAAAATGTCACCTTGTGAAGAAAAAATGGTTTACTAAATGATTCAATGCCATTGCAAAGTACAGGTATAATTGAAAGGCTCTATGCATCTTTTCCATTCCTTCATGAACACTACCTTTTTCAATAACTATGAGAATCCTACAATTAAAAAGTGCACAAAACTAACCACAAATATTTTTCCCCATTTCAATCAACAAAATTGCCAAAAAAAAGTGTTTAAAACCTACAAAAAAATGCAAATAAAATCACGTTGTTTTTTGTGCCAAAAATAAAACCATGAGACCATAGCTTATTGCTTACTATTATTATTTGATATATTTTTTTCCAAGCATCCATATCTTTTTTGTAATCACTTTTTTTAGGCTTTTAGCCATAGCAACAAGACAGTGAACTATTTGTAAAATGCTTTGGTAGACATGTATGAAAAATGTGGTAGCATAGAAAAGGTAATGAACTTTGGAAAAAATGACTCAAAGAAATGTGGTCTCATATTGATGGAATGCCATAATGAATTCCATGACAAGCGAATTGTTATGGATTTTCATGGCATTCCATCACCATGCGACCGCATTTCTTTGAGGCATTTTTTCAACCAATTCACTGCCTTGTCTATGCTATTTCTTACTATTATGCACTTTAATAGATTTTTTCCAAGCATCCTTAGCTTGTTTGAAAGAACTTGTTTTAGGATTTTAGCCATAGCAACAAGGCCGTGAACTGTTTGATAAAATGCTTTGGTATACATGTATGAAAAATGTGGTAGCATAGACAAGGCAATGAACTTTTTGAAAAAATGCCTCAAAGAAATGTTGTCTCATGGAATTCCATGATAAGAAAATGCAATTGGTAGCTACTCCTACTTATTAGTTATGCAATGTGAGTAAGTGCATAACTGCTTAGGTTGACTTTGTAAATACTATATTGTAATTGAAATTTTGTTATATATCAGCATCTAGTTATTAGTTATGCAATGTGAAGTAATCCTTTGAGTTTGAAAGATGTGCAATGCAACATGTAATCAGCAATTTGAATATAAACTACAAAAATCTATTTTTAACAATTCATTAGTTAAACTCTATTTTATTTTCTCTCTATAACTCTATTGCTATGGAAATGCCTTTCAATTTTAAAAAATAGTTTTTGTCTCTTAGTCTACAATTTTTTGTTGAGCTATGTGTAGAACATTACAGATGGATCAATATCAAAGGTTGAAATACCATGCATTTGATGAGAGAATAGCTGATGAGAGTGACATGGAAAAATATCCATGTCCATGTAATGACTGTCTTGATGGAAAGGTGAAAAAAAGAAGTCAAATTTATCGACATATGATAAGATAAGGGCATAGTGGTATAAGCCCTTGGAATGTCAATTATTGCAAAGATATGATATAATTGCATAGTGTGAGAGATGAAGAGGCAAAAAATATAGATGAAGTGTCACCAAACATAGATGAAGAGGCAATAATGTTAGACAAAGGGTTTGAAGTTGATAGAATGTTGAATGAGGGTCTAAACGATGATTAGGCCAAGTTGATGGAGGATGCTTCAAAGCCTTTGTATGCTAATTGCAGGTTAAGTCATTTGACAACAATCCTTCAAATTCTTAACTTGCAAGTGGTGTTTGGTTGGACAAATGAGAGTGTAGATCAGTTATTGGCATTATTAAGTTCATTGTTACCACCTAAATCCACATTTCCAACAAAACGAAGTCAATTTAGAAAGGAAATCACTAAGCTAGGATTTGGGTATGAAAACATCCACACATGTGTGAATGATTGTGTATTATTTCACAAGAATCTTGAAAGTGATAGTGAATGTCTGAAATTTCATGAAGTGAAGTATAGAGAAGGGTTGAAATCAACTGCGATTCCTAGGAAGGTTCTTCACCACTTTCTAGTAATCCCACAATTACTTTGAATGTATAGGTGCGGAGACATTGTTGAACTTATGCAATGGCATACCCAAAATAAGAGCACTGATGGAAAACAACATGTACCTAATTCTAAGATGTGGATGGAATTTGATAATAGATGGTTTTTCTCAAGATCCTCGTAATATAAGGCTGGGTTTGGCTCTAGATGGGGTGAACCCATTCTCAAATCAAAGTACTAAATGGTCAACTTGGCCAGTGTTTTTAATAAATTATAACTTTTCTCCATGGTTAGCAACTAAACCATTTTTCTTAATGTTATCATTGATTATACTAGGAAAAAAAATGCGACTTCAGATACAATTGATGCTTATCTAGAGCCATTATATGACATGAGCTAATGAAATTGTGGAAAGGAATTGAAGCAATTCAATCTTTAAGGGATAGTCATTCAATAAAATTCACTTTAAGAGCTTCCTTATTATTTACGATTCATGATCTTCCTACATATGGCACATTGTCTGGTCTCAGTGTTCATGAATAGTGTTAGTTCTCAAAAATGCTAGTTGAAAAACCTCAAGAGGTTGCCAAGCTCTTGGTACATTTTATGCTAATGAACAAGGATAAATGGTATATTTGAACCTTCTTCTCTTCAGGCTTTGTTAGAGCCTAGTGGGTGTACCTATGCAAATGAAGTAGACTTAAACCATGTGTTTCCTACTTGTGCAATCTATCCACAATGACAATTGGAAGTGGAGAGACACAAGCCTAATTTGGTATAAATTGTATAAGCAATATCAAGGTGGAGTTTATTAATATGTTCAATTAACAGATGTTACACTTGGTTTTGAAAATAAATTTGATATCTAGTTAAGTGATGAGATGGGTAAGACCAGTGGCTTGTTGGGTAGATGGACTCAAATGAATATCTAGGATGAATGACTCGTATTGGCTATAATTCAAACTATTTGGCACACTTATGTTGGTTTATATCTTGTATAAACGTCTAGGAAAGTGATTGAAAAAATATACTTATTGATCCAACTGACACAACTAGGTTACTTATGATTTATCAAAAGGATTTTAATCCTTCCTTGAAGGAACCAATTGAATAATCACGCAGGAACAATAGATGATACCAAATTGAAGACAAAATGAAAATCCTAATTATATGGCTCTTCTTATTGATCCAAATAACATTTCCAGATTACTGTGATTGACTAGAAGGGTTTTAATTCTTTTAAAGAAACAAATTAATCACACCACACAAGAACAACAATTGTGCCTTGATAAATTGAATATATCCTTAATACACCAACTTAAATAATAAGGAAATATTAAATTGGGGACAACCAAATAATTATATACTTTCAACAAACCATTGATACCAATATGAAGCCACGGAATCAAAGATCTTTCATTAATTTCCTCAAAATTATGCTTGTAGCACAGTCTTTCGAAATGTAAACATTATGAAACTCTTTTGCTATCTATATGTTATCCCTATTCTACTACTATCTTCCACTATCTCTCTATATATTTCTTTGGTCTTGGTCTCTCTTATATATACGAGAGGCAACAAGCTTCAGACCAAAAGATACGTCCTTTGATAACAAAACATAATGTTAAAACTAAACATGATTAAGAAATTAACACAGCTGTAGATGTGTGCACCAATCTGTTAATCTTCAAGTAAAATCTCATGGTCACCAGAGACCTACTCAAAGATTTTATTGTATAATAGGCTCCACATCATTACCATTGATCGATTCTAATTATTGCTCAGTTGTGCCCAGAATGTCCACTACCTGATTGATAAACAGATTGAATGCTAAGAGGCGATGGATGTATTCTTGCTTTGCATGAGTGTCTACACTGGATATTATTTCTTTCATATCATACTCCATGTACATGAATTTATCAATTTTTTTATGAGTATTTTGTAGGACCATATCCTCATCATTGATTTCCTGCAATGTGGTTGTTAGATACCCTATAAATTTTTCTCTCCAATCATCCCTCTCTCGAAGATTCCCTTTATCATTGTGGGGTGCAGGAATCAAATTAAAGCATCCAATATCCTCCTTGAGTCTACGATGATATTGGTTGTGAGACTCCACCAAGTTGTTATACCTCTGAAGTGTTGATCCTTTAGAGTCTGTTTATCCACAAGTTCCTTATTTTTATCAGTCATTCTTCTTTGCAATCTAACATTCTCCTCTATTTCCGATTGCACTTTCCTGAACATACTCCAATAATCATCAACTTTCTTCATCATCTTATTGAACCTTTCCTTGATTATCTCAGACATAGTATTGTACTTAATGGCTTTCATTTCCTTTTCTAGTCCCTTACACTTTTCTCGAGCTTTCAAATGAGATTTTTTCCAATAAGACGCATTAGCTAATGCATCCAATACTCTTTTGTCCTTTTTGAGCCATGGGGAGTACAATTCTGAAGTAGAAGAGGAAGATGACTTCTCTTTTTGATGTGATAACTCCCTTTTCAATTTTTCATTTTCTTTGACCAACTTTTCAATTTGTGCTCTAGTGAATTTTTCCACATTGCTATTCAGTTCTATAGTTTCCAAGGGATTAGTGTCCCCAACTCTTTGGACCAAAAGATGTCCAAACACTTGATTCGGATTATCAATCACTATCACCCTCTTTTCATGAGGGTATAGTGACCAAATAAGCAAGGTATCCTCATCTGGATTATACCCAGACCCTGAATATATCTCAAGGTCACTAGCCTCCTATGTTAGGTTCATTGTTGTATCCCCTCCTTTTTTGAAACTATCAAACATAATTGTAGAGCTAATGTCCCATCCTAGTAAAAGTAATACCCCAGCCTCTTGAATTAATTCTCTACCTCTTTCAAGGGTGATAGATTGCATCTCCTAGGTATGCGCGGGATCATGATGGGCCAAAAAGTGGCAATATGATGGGTATGTGGCTGACAACTATTTTTTACCAAAAATTGATGAAATGAAAAAGGTTTTTACAAGATATTCTCAGCTTTCCACCAATATAAATGATTCTTTACATTGAATCTAATAAGTAATTATTATTCATTTTCTATTCAAATTATGACTAAAGTCCTGATTGATAGGCTAATTGAAAAACATCCATAGCTTTCAAACGATATCACATTTTTTGAATTCAAAACATGTGTCACATTCTATGCTTAACATACTATGGGATTAAAAAGAGAAAATTGAATTTCATGAAGTTTTGACCAAGTTAAGGTGGTCAAACATATGAGTTTTTATATTTTTTAAAATTTGTAATAAAAAATTCATGATTAATTATTTACTTGGAAAAAAATTACAAAAAAATATGCATCACATTGGGGCATGAATCCTCTACTTATATCTAAAATATTATAATTTTCTTTATCATTTTATTGTGGTTAGGGTAGTTAGACAGACACATACTTATTTTTTCCCTGAAATTTAAGTACCACTACATTGAAATTTCCAATTTTCACCAAATAGATTTTTTTTATTTAAACAAACCTAGTAGTTTAGAAACTACATTCAATTTTCTACAGATTCTATTCTTATATATTTTTGAAATAATATAGATAACTAATTCAAATTTTTATGTCAAGTTGCCCAACTCTGATTTTTCTGAATTTTTTACCACTTAAGGGCCCGTTTTTTCCATGATGATCCTGCATATATCCTCCTTGTCAACTTCCCTTTTCAATTCCTCTAAAGCATCAACTTCCTTTTCAAGAGTAATATCTTGCTCCTTTGGTCTTATTTTCCTCCCCTTATATTCATAGATAAATGATTTGAATTCAAGAGTTTTAACAAAGTCACCATCTGAAATGAATTATTGACCAACCTTGACCCTAATGTCATTAGATAACTCATCTGATGCTTCAAATCTTATAACATTTCATTCTTGAGGGGGCTCATATTGTGTAATTACAGGGGCTTTTATTTTCTCTACTTGTTGCTCCCCTTCACTACTCTTCTCAACACTTCCTTTGTTACTTTCTTCTTCTTCACTCTCGTCAGTAGAAAACATACATCAGGAGTAGGTTGTGAGGGTATGTGATCTAGAGGCTCCACATCTTTATCCTATACTCCTATATAATTTGTATTAGATGTATCAAAAACATATGAAGGCACATTTTTTACTATTTCATTCATAGGAGCAATAAGTTTCTCAATCCTAGCCAAGGGGTCCTGTATATCACCAAATGCTTGTGAATATGATGGGACATTCTTTCTCTTCCACTTCTCCATGAGCATAACTTTATTATATGAGGCCATTCTTTCACTTGTGGAAGCTTCATCTCTATTCCTGGTCACATCATCAACTGCAAACCAATTCTCATACCCTGACACTCCTTGTGTTAATCTTGCTTGATGAATAAACCCCTCTACATCAAATTTCTCTCTTTTGTACCCAAGAGGAAGATTGTAATGTACTAATTTAGCATCAATTTCCCCATATCCCTCATTTGTAGCCAATGTAAAATCTCCAAAACAAAGAGTGTTGGGCATGAATGATTGCTTAATATGACTCTTGAGGTGCTTATCATTAGATTTGGCCAATTGTCATACAATCTCTAGATAAGAAACTCTATTAGGAACTACTCGGTATAGCAAGTGTGGAATCCCTTCAAACCCATAGACTCTTATTACTGTGTAGTCTAAGAAAGCATACCACTCTCCCCAATTATGGTTTACTTTTCCTTTTGGGTCATTCTCTTTTGGTCTTAGAAATCTTTATACCTCAAGGGATAAGTTGTGATCATATAAATATCCTAGTAGCTTCATTAGTGGTTTAACAAAAAAAAATCAAAATATAAATAATGAGACCTTTCACATCGACTATCCCATAAAGCACTCTACATTTGTATAGGTTTGAAGTTTCCATTTTCATCTATATCTTTGATTCTCAGTTCTTTACTCCACACATTTCTAGCATGTCCCTCATACAATTTAAGAAAATGCATTAGCAAGGAATGGTGTTTGAAATCTATGCAGTCATTGTTATTTTTTATCCTCTCAAGCCCTTGGTTTAGGGCATTAGCCAAGTAGCCTGCATAGTCGAATGACCTAGCATCCTTGCTCTGTATATCCGTAGCTATAACCATTGGTGCAATAGACATAAGGGGGGGCTCTATTCCCAAGACTTGATTAGCTGAGTATTAGGTATACTGAAAGTATTCTTCAAAAAAATCTACATGAAAAGGAGGGTTTTCAGTACTTGAAAATTTCCTAGGCCGACCTTCCTCATTTTTAAGTCTGTACAAAGGTAGCTTCCATCTCTTGTAGCTAGTATCCATGCAATGATATTCTGTCAAAAGATCTCTAAATTTGAATAGAAAATTTATGGGACATTCTAACTGAAATACATTAGAGATCAAGTCTTGGGAGATAACAAGCATATCGGCCCCACTTGGTGACTGGATAGTTCTCTTCTTGGTATTATACCAACTGGAAAGATCTTTCATTAATTCTACATTGATGAATACATTTGGTACCACAAGTCTTCCTAAGTTCAGTCTCCACAGGTTACAAACTGGTTGAAATTTGAATTTCTTTATGGAGTGATACATGAAAATCTCATATCCCTAGTGTGGCGTCCAAGCATCCCACTGAACCCTATGCTTGTTTAACAAATTACTCATTTGAACACTTCTCTTAGGTCTCGACCCTGACCCCAGACACTGGTCTATCAAGTCTTGGTTTAAATTCCTCTTTTTGGTCTTTTTTTTCTTCGTCATAGGTTTTTCCACATTTTATTCCATTGAAATCTCTAAAAAAATACAACCTTCTAGCTAAGAGTGATGTACTTGAATGCCTACCTCCCCTAGTTTTTCTAGGTAAGAGCTCCAAGTTCCATCTTTTCTACTTTTTCCCTTAGCGCAACACCCCTGGTTTCCACAATTGTATGATCAACTTGTGGTGTAATTTACTTCTGCTTTGGCTCATTAATATACCACTTGTTTTAGTCATGTCATCAGGGGAAGCATTTATGTTAAATATCTTGATGATGCTCTTGGATTTCACATCTAGTAGTAATCATTCATAGCTATATAGTTAGGACCTTGGTTCATTTTCCACTGATGGCCACCTTCTCCACCGATGAATTTCTTTCTTTCGGTCTATCAGTGGGACACCAAACAATGCTACCTCGATGCGCCCTAGCTTCACTATTGAATGTTATATTTTTTATAACCCATGATTGTATTGGGCCATTAGGGAACCACAATCATTCGTTTGGTCGATGTATTAGAGCTATGGTGATGTGATAATATTTATTGCCTCTATCAGTCTATCGAGGAGACTAGTTTGGAAGTTACCCCAATAGAATTAGGTTACACCGATGTAAAGCTATGAATTTCCCTTGTCAGGCTACAGGTGGGGTGGTGATGGGAGTTCCACCGATGAGGTATTGTTTGGCCAATGATTTCAATGGGAGTTCAAATTCTTTTATGAACGTGATGGCTTGGGTATGCTAGCTATAAAATGGATTTTTCCACACAAATCTTAGTGATATGTTTAAATCATAAAATTAAGTACGGTGAATTTTTATAAGGACTGGGAGGTAAGTGGATAGAGGGTGATGAAAATATGTGGGATTTTTTTAGTCCTAACAGATACCATGGATGTCCTGCTTGCAACTTTAAGGATTTTGTGAGACACTCAAGAATTTTGCATAAGTGTATTTATTTTGGACATTTTTCTTACCTTAAAATGGATCATCCATATCGTCAATTGATAAAAAAACATGGTTCAATGGTCAAGAAGAGAATCATGAAGCACCATTGCTAATAATGTTCAGGTGATTGCATTTTTGAGAATGGACAAAAAATAATGTCATTTATTGAAAATGATGGGATTCCTAGTAGTAGATATGATCCATGTAATGAAAGCAGTGTAAAAAGGTTGTGCATATTCTATAAGTTGCCATACTTTAAGGATATAGCCATTAGGAATACTGTTGACTTTATGCATACTAAGAAAAATATAGCCTTATATGCTATTATAGAAACTCTTTTTGGTGCTTTTGATACTATTTCATCACGTGAAGACTTTCAACAACTAAAGATTCGTTGAAATATTTGGGTTGAAAAATATGATGATGAAAAATATAAAAAACCTAGTGCTCCTTATGTTTGGACAAAGGAACAATGTACACAATTCTTATATTTGATGTCTTAGACTCGCTTTCCCACTAGATATGTAAGTAGTAGTATTAGAAGCCAAACTGGCATTAATGGCTTAAGAGGCCTCAAGACCCAAGACTATCATGTCATAATGGAGAATATTTTACCTATTGTGGTAAATATATTAAGTTGTCCAAAGGGGCCAAGATTGGTAGTTATAAGGTTGGGCCTAATATTAAAGAGAATGAGTTTACATGTATTAAAGATCCTTCAAACTTTGATAGTTTGAGGGAGGAGGTTGTTAAAGTCCTTTGTCTATTGGAACGAGAATTTCCACCAACAATATTTAACATTTCTATGCATATTTTGATACATCTACAATATGAACTAAAGGATTGTGGCCTAATAAGAATAAGATGGCTGTATACTATAGAATGATATATGAAGGTTTTGAAAAAAAAAATTGTACTAGGGTGAACCTAGAAGGCAACATGTTTGAGGGATATTCAATGCAAGAGGCCATGGGATTTTGCACATAATATATGAAGGATTTAAAAAATTTCAATTGGCATGTATGGGATGTTGACGAAGAGGGCATAGTTGTAGGTGAAGTATTGGAATGTAATTGATATGGCTTGTAGCTATCACATAAAGAAAGAAGTGTGATACATGCCTATATTATTCAAAACACATCTTCGTTCGATAAGTGACACGAGTAAAAAAAAATTAACACAATAATTTATTTACTCAATTGCATTTACACATTTATATTATCAATATTACTATATGTACGTTAATATTCTATCTAGAAAATATGAAGAAGACAATCAAGCTTGGATGCAACATCGACCTCAAAGGTGTAGATGTCATGTTGATTTGATTGGAGGTGATTCTTTTCCAAAATTTGAAGAATGGATCGCTAATGCAGTCAAGGATGCAAAAGAAGAAGGTCAAGATATAACAACAAAGGAAAGTGAGCTTTCACAATCTCCACATTTATGGGCTACACATTTCAGTGGAATGTGGGCCTATGGTAGTCATTTAAGAGTGGAAGAAAAAGGAAAAGGAAAGATACATTCTGATTGTGTTGTTAGTGCTGAATTTCTTCATGAATCTAACAAATTATTCTAGTGGACTATGGTGAAAATAGTCCTATATTATTAAAATGGAAGTGGATCTGACCATCTGTAGTACAATTTGATGAGTATAGATTTGTACGTGCAAATAGAAGAAATTTTTTATCAGAGATGGATGAGTCGTATGTTTCCCCTCTTGAAATTAACCAATCATTTCTAATTGATGATGTAAGAATCCCAAGATGGTCATATGTCATTCAAACAGAGTCTTGTTCAAAACAAAAAATCATGGAAGTTGTTGATATAATGCCTAACGGGCAATATGTTAATTTACAAGAAAAATTTGAATAAGTGGATGAAGATGATGATGAAGTGTTTGAAGAATACATTTTGATAACCAATGAAGAGATTGGGAGAGAGAATGAATTGCATGCCATAGATGAGGATGAGGAAGCAAATAAAGCAGATGTAGACACAAATGATTAGGATTCTAATATTGCTGGCAATGCAGATGATTACGATGATGTTTTGTCACTTTAAGAGGTTAGCTTTTCACCTAAACTTTGGTTATATGTATGGTGTAATTTATTATTGAATGTAATAAAGATCTGAGTATAGGTATCCTTATTCACTATTGTTTTATTGATACATTTATGAATGTAATCATCATGATTTTGTTGGTATATATTGTATACAAAACCTGAGATGTTCACTACTGATTTGAAGTGCATTTAAAGGTAGGTTCAATCATTCTTCTTAGTTTTCTTACTTTGGTTGAAAATTTGAAATTAATTTTGTTTGGTTAGAATATAATTTCTTGTATGTCCTATATGTTTTCTAGATGCAAACATATAATGAACATCTATGATTTAATAATACATATAGATATCTTAACATTAGGTGAACTAAGCCTCCCCATTACAAACAAAGTTCAATGATCTCTTTGGTCTTACTGACGTTGAAAACTAAAACTAAGAGATTGCAAAATTAGAAAATTATTCGATTTTTTCAATAAAATGATATCTAAAATATTGTATTCATAATAAAATCCAATATTGCACTATCACAACAGTCAATAGGGGCATGTGTGAGATGGTGGGACATATAGGTCAATGTACAAATTCTTACCGCAATACCACGAAAACCAAATATGAATACTATGGGGTGGCGGTGAGAACATGTTAACTAAATTAAACCACAACCTCACAAGGGGTAAATAGTGGCATTGCAGTATGGCGATGAACAATCACCAAATGCTAGAACTAATTTTCTATCATGCGGGATTCCAAAGCGGTGTGCGCGGGGTGGTGGTATTGCTACAACTACCCCATAGTAGTCTTGATATGACAGAGTGGTATGGTGGTGAACAATCACTCAACCACTAGAATTAACCCGTTGTCTCGCAAGAGTCCAAAGGGGTGTGCACAGGGTGGCAGTACTGCTAGTGCTAACCTGCAACGGTCTTGAAATGACAGAGTGGTACTAGGTTGTGGTACAAGCTTTCAAAGCATTAAATGATTACACCATTCAATTTCCCAAGATCAACAACATGTATTCAAACTTGAAATATGGGTAGATTCTAAAATATTTTGCACAAATTCACATTAATAATGAGGTGACCAAGCTCAACAACAAATATTACTTGGGACTCGATGAAATTTTGGCAATCATTCACAAAGCTCAGCATAGGAGGCAAGGGAGTTCAAGTAGGAAAACTTTGCAACTATTATTTCGTCATTTAAGTTCATAGAAACCCTCTGTAGCAAGTGTATAAGAATTGAATTTTCTTCTACAAGTAGACACTTAAAAAATCAAGTAGAAGTAAATTCTTCATCATGCCACTCAAAAGAAGTCAACTAGTGAGTAAAAAGGAAGAGTCCACAGTTTCTAAATCAAAGAAGAAGTCCCCGCAACAATCCATTTTAGATGTATTACGTAATTTTGTAGACAAAGGATCCAAAAAGGTGTTTAAAGATACAACCCATGGATGTAGAGACCAATTATCCCTATCTTAGGGTGGGATCTATTTTGGCACTTCTATGAAAAAAGGATTGAGAAGATTCTATTTTCGAATCCTTGGACCTTAGATTTTTCCAAATTGATAGTCCCAAATGTCTTCGTAGATGTTGAGTTTATTAAAGTATTGGCACAATATTATCACCCGACTACCAGGATTATAAGAATGCTAGATGGTTCACCATTAGTGGTGCTAAATAAAGAAGCAATTATAGAGTGTTTTATGTTAAACAATCAAGCTATCACTAAGATTGACTTGGAAAGAAGTGAGGAGGGTTATAGGAGATTGAGAAAAACCTATATAGGAGTGATGAAATTCCTTTACATATGAAAAAGGGTGTAAACAATAGGAGGATGCCTATCTCCCCCTCCCAAAATGAGCCATTTTCCATAGAAGACTTCCAAGTATATTTCAAAAGAACTTATTTTTCTTTGTACCAAGTGCTTGGAATAGATGCTAAAGAGAGGATCCCAACCTATCTCATGATGATGGGAATGAGGACACACAATCCTGAAGTCAATGTTGAGTATGACTTTGCTGCTAAAATTGAGAAAGGGCTACATGAGGGATTTTTGCAAGTAAGAAAGAACTTAGCTCCCATCACTTTCAGGAAATACTCTTTGTTGTTTCTTTTAATATTTTACCAAAATAGAAATATATGGACTAAAAGAATGTGTTTGGGAATGACTGACGGTGAATGGAATAGGTTTCCTATACAAAACTGATGTTACATCTGGGATAGTAGATGTAAAAATAGTGATTATGTAATATTTCATGATGATTTTGTAGTAAAGTTCATGGCTGCTCTTGGTCATATTTCACCAATATTTCCTAATAAAATCATGCAAGTATTAAGACCTTTAGCATTGAAGCTAGAGCAGGGACACACTCACAATTTTGGTGACTAGTTCTTCTTAGCATACCAAATAGTAATAAGGGTCTATGGGTGTCCTCAATCCCCACATGTTTTACCTAAATTTGTTTCTATTCTAATTGAATTTTTAGAATTTATGTGGAAAATTTTATGGATGGAGTAGGATGTTATGAAAAGACAAAAATGGGACATTCCTCCCTGGCTTAATTGAATGCGAGGAGCTATCTGCAAGGTCTAACACTCTTGAAGAACTGCATAACTATTTGAAGATGTGGTATTCATTGAAGTCGCGATGAGAAAGGGTCTGTGATCCTGAAGGGCATATTAATTTGATAAAGAAGGCACTTCTCACTAAAGCTAGGATTACCCATGTAATGGATTCCAAAGAAGATGTAATAAGAAATTGCTTTACACCTGATGAAGTTTTTTAGAGGATGAGGAAGTGGTAAATCATAAAGAGGCTTGAGGAGGAGAAGAAGAAAAGTGATACTGGATTCCAAGGATTCTATGTTGAAGAAAATGATCCTATCAAAAGGATGAATGTAATAATTGACAACTTTGAACGATTATATGTTGAACCAGAAAAGAAACCTGAGGGTCATTCTTTGAAACCCTCCAAGCTGCCCATCAAACCAAGTGGTATTATAATCACAGATCCCCTACTAGACACTACCACAACAATCAGAAGCATCCCCTGAGCAACCAAGTCCTAAAAGGAAAAAGACACATGGAGTGGCCCCCTTAGTGGCATATGAAATAAGTGAAGGAGTAGGGGATACTGAAGAGGTAGCCGATGTACTTTTGAATTTTAAAGATGATGAAGTTGATCAGCCACCACCTAATCTTGCAAATGATTCTCACAAACCAAAAGAAAGAGTGGATGTACATGGGTATAAGGGTGATCCCACAATAGTGGTTTACAATTTTTGGCCAAATTGGACACTGATTTTTTTTCAAAACTAAATCTTCACATTCAAGCACCTATAGCAGCTAAACCATGAAGAATTTGAAGATGAAGAAAACTAGAGTCTTGTCACATTTTGCATGTAGATTCTAAAAATATTTTTTTCAAAATTTTTGGAATTATATTACACTTGTTTTTCCATCTCCCACGAAAAATGGTTTTTTTCAAAAAACAACATTTTTAAAAAGTGACACACATCGTATAATGCATAACTTTTTTTCCATGAAGGATAGAATTCTAACTCTTTCAAATTTAGATTTGTAACTCTGATATCTAGTGCTTCCACTTGGTTAAACACTTTTTTATTGAATATTTTTTCTTTAATCAAGTTTCAAAGTCAAACCAATCACAATTCAGACATAGCATGGCCGTATAATGCATAACTTCTTTTGTATATATCAAAATTCAATTTTATTTTTTTTGTTGGATCAAGGATTTGAATATCTGGTGCAATCATATTTTTCAATTTTTTTTTGATAATCTGCTATTTTTCCACATGTGTAGAACAGAGACCTTCATTTTCAATGAAAAACCTATGTTTAATAAAACTAAAAAAATAAATGCATAATAAAACCAAAACATATTAAAATTATAATCGTTGGATAGATCGTTCTGAGGACTACCTGATTCAAGTTGGGTTTGTAAAGATTCCTCCATTTTCATCCTCAACCTGAGCTCCGAAGTGCCAAAATTCAAGTTTTTTTGTGTCTCAGGGAGGGGATAACGAATAAAGGGGATTCGAACGAACCCCTAGGGGTTCAAGCGAACCCATAGGGGTTCGTTTGAACCAGGGTTCATTCAAACCATGGTTCATTTGAACCCCCCTTCTATGAGGGTTTTTGATGGCTTTTTTGGTGGGAAAGTATTAGGAAGGTTTGCCCGAACCTAGGTTCTAGTGAACCCCTAATGTGTTCGGTTGAACCAATAGGTTCGTACAAACCCCTAAAATCATTTTTTTCCATCCATTCATTTTCTATGATTTTTCCTTCCTCAATTCAATTGTAAACCACTATTGTGGCTTCACCCATAATGATCAAGAAGTGCATGATGATGAAAGGGTCATTGTTGCCCTTAGGTTTATTGAATATGATGAATTTATTCAAACTATCGAGTTTAAGGATTTTTGGTTTAAGATGAAAATAAAATTTGAGGAAAGACTCCAAATTAATAAAATGGGAATTAAGGAGTCACAACATGACCAAATTGTTGCCCAGAATCTTGAAGAACTCATGATTAATGAAATTAGTGTTAGCCTCCAAGAAGCAAGAAAATTGGTCTTAGAAAGCAATTTACTGATTATTCTTGGGATGGAGGTAAAAAATATATTCTTATTGGATCATGTAAGAAGCCAAGAAGATCCCATGTTGGTTTCTGAATTCAATTCAGATGAGGGAATGAGTGGCACAGGTTACAATCCAAGACTTCAAACTCTATCCTTTTGGACAAAGCAAAAAAGAATAGAAAAACCAAGATTGCTTGATGTTGTAAAAGAAATGAGAGGGATTGCCATGGTAAAGACACTTCAAGACACATCAGCATTGGAGGCAACTACTATGATAATGCACTCAACAATGTTTATCAGGGATTCAGTTAAAGAGCTATGGAGCTTAGATTGGTAGAATATGAGAATGCACACACTGATTTGAATGATTAAGTGAATAGATTATTCATATAAAATGTGAAATTAAAACAATAGTTGAAGGGATTAGGTCCTTCCCAAAGCATAGAATTAATAGTACACTATCCCCCTTCCATCTAGATTGACAATGAGTTTTTTAGTGGCTAATATTCGCCAATTGGCTAATAGTTGAAATTTGGATTGCTAGATCAATGATCTAAAAGCAATTTTGAGCCCCATGAGTATTATATATCATGGGTATATTTTACCTTGAAAAATATAATGAGAGTCATTATATTATATTTAAAATAATGGTGACAAGTAAATATTATAGTCTACCCATTAAACCCATCAATAATTTCCATCATCGGGCCCATACTTTTCCCCTACTTTTCCATGAGAATTATTTTTAGATTGGATTGATTCACCATCATAATTGATGCATTTTACTATTATTTTCAAGATTCGCCAAAAAAATTTACAAAATTTTAGATATGTAAAAAAATTGCCAATAAAAATAATATTTTTTCAAAAAAAAGGAAAGATTTGCAAATAGAAATTAATATTTTTTCCTAAAAAAATCAAAGGTTCGCCAGGATTTTATATCTTTTTTTGAGGGGGGTTTCTTTAAGTTATCACTATAGACTGATACAGGTGCAATCACTGTTGAACAAGTTAATGTGCTAAAACAAGAAATTGAGATGTTGAAAAAGAGTAATGAAGAAACAAAGGAAAGAGCAAAGAGAGAAGCCCTTAGGGGATTGGAACAAACCTTGGAGCATAGGGTTAAACTAATTGTAGAAAAATTGGAAAATGTGTATGAATGTTATGTCTCCTTGTCACAAGCAGTTGATCAGATAAAGGCCCATGTTCCTATATTGGACCCCTTATTCAAGAAATGGAAACCTATACATCACACCTTAACGAATTTGTGCAAAATTTTACAGAGTGTTGAGCCCCCCAAAGCTTTAAAGCCTACTGAGCAAATGGTCTGAATGGTCACAAATGAATTTCAATACATGTCTATAGAAGAGAAAAACATCAAGGCAAGAATGGATTCATTTCACATGCTAAAGCCATGGTTCGTGCCTAAGATATTAAGGGATGATGATCAATTGAAAGGATCCAAGGATTGGAAAAATGAGTTTAGAAAAATTGTTCCCAACTGCCTCACTAATATACAGAAGGATGGTGACATAAATATTCACTGCCTCAATTTATCCTTGGATGGAATAATTGCATTGGATGTTGGGTACTCAAAATTCATCATGGACACCAAAGGGTTATTAGAAAATAGATGGAAGAGTCACTTGGCCAAGACATAAAAATCCAAGAGTACAAATGGCCTCATGATTACACGGTGTACCAATGGGAGCATACATATCTAGTTCCCTCAGAAGAATAGGCCTTGTAGTGAAGTACCAAGCCTTGCAAATACTATCATGGAGAGAGGACCTTGCCAGATCTGAATGATCATGGGTACCTTACGATGAGTAATGGACTTTTGTATCTTGTGAGTGTTGTGGAATTCAACATCTGATAAATTCTCTTCACTTCTCATCTTTCATTGCTTATGATATCCTAAATTTTATGATAATACCTTCTAGTTATCTTTGATTAACAAATACAACATAATAATTCTATATTGATCACAATTCATGCAAGCATACAATTGGCTTATGATATCCTAAATTTTATGATAATACCTTATATTTATCTTTGATTAACAAATACAACAACATGCTTCTAATATAATAGATATATGTATATTAAACTAATAATATTTATCCACTCAACATACATGCAAGATCTATATAATATACAACCATCATTTCCACAAGAACTTGCAATCAAAAGCAAACATGACATCCGATAGAAAAGAATAATGGATAAGAAAGACTAGCATGCCTAGAATTTTAGCTTCCAATGATGAAATTTCCTTCAAAGCTTAATACCAAAAAACTCTACTTGCTGCTCCTACTTTCATCTTATAATTCTAACCTCTTTCCCAACACTCAATCTCACAAACAAATAGCTCTTAAACACTAAATGTAATGACTCTTACTTCTCATAGTTCTTGCACTCAAAACACTTCTCTGCATAAAGAAAATTATAGCTGAACAATAACAATGGACAACAAATCAATTCCAATACAATACCAAAAACTAAGAGGTTTCCATCTATTTATAAGAGATGTTGAGAAAACTAATGCTATAGATCAGCTCCCTCTAATGCCACCTCTAAAACTGAAATCACAAACTCAAAACCAGTTCTACCTCTAAGCTAGTTGAATAAGCAAACTGGGTGAAACATGGCAATAAAAAGAATCAGCAACTTGACACATTTACAGTCCCAAGTAAAATAATTTTCTATCTCATGGTTGAGTCACCTCAGTTCTACCAAATCATGGTTATTTACCAGGTCAAACGATTGCTATGGTTTCCAACTTTCTTTTTACTTTGCATCGTGGCTCATGGTTTGCCAAATTTCTGCTCATGGTACCTACAATGGAAGCTTCTTTCCAAAACATAAAGAACTCTATTTTCTTTCTTGCCAACTCATGGCACTTTGACTCCTTCAAATCTTCTTATCGTTGTTCATGTGTGGCACGTTTAATTCAGCTTTATTTTACAAAAAAAAATGCATTATCATTGCTTTATTATTGTGCTACAATATATGCACAGACTTTAACTTTTACGTATGTGATCTGCCTTTGTTATAATATGTGTATTACATATGCGCAATATTCAACTTTATGATTTTTTCACTACATCACAATATATATATATATAGTATTCAATTTAAACATTATTTAATTCCTTGCATTATATATTCGTATGATATCTTATTATATCATTTATCATATATATATGTGTTAACATATATATAATAAAATCATTCATTTTCCAATCATATATTTATAAATATATATACATATATTAATATATAAGTATGTATGTATATACTAATTTAATAAGTGCATATATATACATATATTTATATATTAATGTATACATATATTATTATTTTAACATCTTATAATATATATATATATATATATATATATATATTTATTGCTGAGTATATATATACAAAGTGTATATGTATGTGTGTTTCCAATCGATTACCCATATATGTTGGTATTTGGACTCATGCAAATATTGAACACTTGTAATGTATCCTCGTCGGGGTTCGACATTGGGTCGGGCCCTGAGCGGGGGTTCGGGTGCAAAAGCCTCCGATAGTGGGGGTTCAGGAGTGGTAGCCCCCGATAGCGAGGGTTAGGGGGCGCAACCCCTAATTTTATTTTTC
The DNA here is from genome assembly GCA_007258455.2 of Sequoia sempervirens. NCBI lineage: Eukaryota > Viridiplantae > Streptophyta > Pinopsida > Cupressales > Cupressaceae > Sequoia > Sequoia sempervirens. The sequence goes on along the minus strand of VDFB02014789.1, from coordinate 113,860 downwards.
TATTAAAACATCATGGTTTTCCCACTAACACGTCAAGTGAAAAAATGAATTTGTAAAACCTTAATTCTAGAAGCTTCCAAATATCTTGTTATAAGCGGTTAGGATGTAAGTTGTGGTGTGTGTAATTCGCAAGATTGTAATCTGCTTTACACTGGATACTAAAATCATTGGGTGGCTGAGTTTCTGTGGATGTAGCTCATATTGGGTGAACCATGTTAAATTTTTGTGTTGATCTCTTTTGTGTTATTCTTCATTGTTATTTCAGGGTTATTTAATCTTCATATAATTGTTAATGTTTATTGCTCTGATCTTCCCTAATCCTAACAACTGGTATAAGATCCATATGTATTTCGGTTAATTGGTAGGAAACCTCTAGATTTGAGTGGGAGCAATAGAAGAAGGAAAATTCAAGGTTGAGAAGTTCAACGGACATAATTATCAATTATGGAACATGTAGATGGAAAATTATTTCTACCAAAAGGATCTATGACAACCATTGCAAGGAGAGACAAAGAAAGAGGTGACTATATCTGATGAAGAATGGGATATTCTGGATAGAAAGGCACTGGGAACCATTCGATTGTGCCTGGCACCATCTGTGGCATTTAATATAACAGAAGCAAAGACAACAATGGATTTGATGGAACATTTGGCTAAATTACATGAAAAACCCTCAGCCTCAAATAAGGTATTAATTTCTCATGAAGCATTTGTTTAATCTAAAAATGGTTGAAGGTGGATCTATGATAGATCATTCAAATGAGTTTAATATGATTACTAGTCAATTAAATTCTATAAAACTGAATTTTGATGAAGAGGTGAGGGCTCTCTTGGTTTTATGTTCTTTTCCAAAAAATTGGAATAGCTTGGTAATGGTTGTAAGTAACTCTGTCTCTAGTTCAAATACATTGAAATTTGATGATGTTGTTGGTGTTATCCTTAGTGAGGAAATGCGATAGAAAAGCATAGGTGAGACTTCAACATTGGGTAATGCTTTGACTATAGAGAACAGGGGAAGAATAGAGGAGAGAGGAAAAATCCTTACAAATCGTGGGAAGTCACAAGGGAAGTCGAAGAAAGGTAGATCTAGATCCAAAAGAAAAATGGATTGTTGGAACTATGGAAAGCCAGGACACTTGAAGAAGGACTATTGGTCTCAAAAAAGAAAACAATGAGACAAACAATATGATGACAGTAAGGAAGCTTTAAATATTGCAAGTAATAAATTGTAGGATGCTTTAATTCTATATTTAGATAATGTTAATTATTCTCAGGTAATAGATTTAGGGGCTTCATTTCATGCCACACCCCATAGAATTTTTTTTGTAGATTATGTTCAAGGTGATTTTGGACAAGTAAATTTGGGTGATGATGAACCCTACTAGATTGTTGGAAAAGGGAAAATAAAAATCAAGTTGCAAAATCAAAATGAATGGTTGCTACAGGAGGTAAGGCATGTTCCAAATTTGAGAAGAAATTTAATCTTTGTAGGACAACTGGGTAGTGAAGGTTGCATAGTTACCTTTACAGAAAAAGTATGGAAGGTCACTAAAGGTGCATTAGTAGTAGCTAAAGGTGAAAAGGTAGGCGCATTGTATTTGTGTACTGGTAATAATTATTCTACCTTAGCGGCTACCGAAATAGTCTCTACTGAGATAGTTAGAGAACTTATTGTAGGAAAAGAAACATAATTGTGGCACCATAGACTTGGGCACATGAGTGAGAAAGGAATGAAGAACCTTCACTCCAAAAATTTGCTACCAGGTTTGACGCAGATTGACTTAGAGTTCTACTAAATTGTGTTTATGGAAAATAGAAAAGATTTTGATTTCTCAAAGTTGGGAAAGAGAAGAAGAGTGAGAAATTAGAGCTTGTGCATTCAGATGTATGGGGACCAACTCAGGTATCTTCTCTTGGTGGCTCTTGCTATTATGTTATTTTTATTAATGATACAACTAGGAAAACATGGGTGTATTTGATGCATGGATAGGCAGTTTCCATCACAATCAACACAATTCAAGTTAGAATCAAACCACAAAGATTCACATAACCTTCAGAAGTCACCTTTTCAATTCAACTCTTCCTTTGCCAACTAGGTCTGCAGACCAGGTTTTGACAACTTTTCTTCTCAGAAATCCTTTCCTCACTCAAACTCTTAGCATTTTTAGACACCCATCATGTCCAATTAAAACATATACCAAAATCATTATTGACTCCTTTGAACCTTCCTTCACTAAACCCTAAAACTATGTTGATCAGACCCTCAATTAGGCCTATTTTTCAAAGAGAGTACCCTAGAACCTTGCAACCAACTTTGGAAAATCACCTAGACCTTTGTGAAAAATAACAAAAGCACAAATTCTTCAAGTTTTAGTTCACCAAACCCTCTTCTCAACACTGACCCAACAAACCCTCCTTTTACTTTATTTGTGGGTAGGGTTTATTCTAACTATGGACTCCCCAACACATAAAACCTTGTAATTTCCTCCAACACTTTTCAAATTTCCCTCACACACTCACACGACCTTCACATGAGCTTCACATTCATCATTTCATCAAACTTGCTCACAAAACCTCCATTTTTCACACTCAAACTCAACACAAAACCTCAGGACAGTCATACTTCACCCCAACAACTCACCATACAGACTCTACCCTACCTTCTACCACCCTATTTTCATCATAATATTCCCATTCCACATAGACACAGGGAACACAGTTTGTGAAATGGGCCTAAAACATTGTTAAGACCTCATAATTCTAAAACAACATGTACCCGACTGTTACAGAAAAATGAAGGTAAGATGCCTTAAACATGGCTTCAAGTGCTCAAACCAATTTCAAAACAAAGGTATCTCACCCCTCTATAACATTCACAAACCTTTAGATTGAAATATTATAGTACAAGCCTGCACAATTCACTGGTAATGCAGTTTTACAAAGAAAAACACAGAATTTTGAATAAATCAGGGGCTTTATTGATTAAATCTCCTTACAAAACCTTTCAACAACCTTCCTCATCATTGGAGGAGACCTATTTATGCATTACTCACAACTATCTTCCCTCCAAACTTCCTAACTAACTTTTGGATTCCCTTATGACCGTTGAGTTCCCAGAATTTGTATTTTTGCTTTTACAATATTGACAATTTTGCTCTCTTAACCCCCCAAACTTCCTAATAACTATAAAAATGACTCAATACCATATATAATGATCCAATAGGACCTTATTTACAACAACCTAAGACTCAACACCCTTCAATAACCCTTAATTACATATTATGCAACTTTTGAGTATCCTTGACAACATTACAAAATTTTGCAAAAATGACCTCCTTGATACATTTTAATGGTCCAATTGACCTTATTGACATTCTTTAAGACCACAACTCCTAGATAAACTTATCTCAAATCATCTTGATCACATGTAGACCAATTTATATTGGTTCTCCTTCACCATACAACCGTCCTTAAAATCTTTCCAAGTCTCATGGAAATCAACCTTTGTCTGCTCCATCTTGTCTTTTCTTCTTTGTCCTTCATCCTTTCTTTTTCTCTTTCTCTGATCTTTACATTGTTGTCCTTCAACATCACCTTTGTAACTGGATTTCTCATCACCAATCTTTACCCTCTTTTGCACTGACTACCCTGATATACACCTCTTAACTGTGGCATTGTCTCTGACTATCCTCCTAACCTTACCACCTACAGACACACTTGTCTCATACTTAAATTCATTTGATTTTCCCTTACCTCTTCCCTCACACTTGAAACCATCCTCTTGTCCTTGACTCACCATCTCCTTTCGATGTTCCTTTGTACTCAGACTTTCTTTCTCTTCATTATTTGCCCTGACAAACTTCTTTATCACTACACTTTCCACTCTTGCCTGCCCTGCAACATGTCCAAAAACTATGGGACAAAACACTGCCCCAACCTCTACTCCAGCTTGCCTTCCCAATTTATTTTCTATCTTTTCACTATTGTATTTTTCAAACTCAATCTCAGACATATTTTTCTTACCTTCTTCAGTGTTTCCCATGACTATGGCAGCTTGCTCTTTCACTGTCTTGTCATTTTCTGACCTTCAAGTGGCTGCTAATGTCTTCTTTCCTCCTTGTTCATCACCTACACAATTCTCAAACTCTTTCTTACGAAAGGTAATAATGTTAGCTACCCAGTTTTGTTCTTTTCCACTCTCCTACAATGGAGTTAAGATAAAATTGATACCATCCTTCAAAACCTTATAAGTGTTTTCCCTTCCATCATAAATAGAGTGCCTATCAAATTGCCATGGTCTACCAAGGATTAAATGGCAACAACTCATAGGTAAGATATCACAAAGTACTCGATCCCTATATGCACCAATTTGAAATTCAACTAATGCTTGCTCCTTAACAAGAATTGATTGTTCATCACTCACCCATGAAGCATGATATGGCTTTTCAAGAGGGGTCCTTTCTAGCTGCAACTTGTCAACCATTTCACAAGAAACAAGATTATCTATAGACCTTGAATCAATCATAATTTTACACACCATACCTTTGCACTTGCAAGCTATTTTGAACAATTGCCTTCTTTGGGCCATTTCTTCGTCCTTGGATGCTTGAAAAAAAATTCTCCTTAGCATCAAACTTTCTCCCACTTCAGGTGCAACACGTAGAGTATTTGCACTTGAACTTTCACATTCATTGTCTTGTACAATCTGAGATCTTCTTTCATTCATTCTTTCTCCACTATTCGATGAAGCACCAAAATTTTCAGGACATTTCCAAGTAGGGTGACCATACTCATTACAATTGTAGCATCTTCCTGAGAACATGTTTGCACTCCTACCACCTCCAAATCTGCCTCTTGATCCCCTGAATCCACCTCTGAAATTTGCAAATGATTCTTGTCCTTTTTGTGCATCAACTTGGCTTTCATTGCTTTGTCTTGAAGAAGTAAATGTTCCTCTACCTCTTGAAGTGCTGCCCCTTCCCCTTACTGACTTTTTTTCTCTCCTTTTAACCTTTTCTTCTGCCCTTATTGCCAGTTGATAACATTCTTCAATGGTTTTTGGATTATGCATACTTATTTCATCTTGGATGTTAAATCTCAACCCACTAAGGTACTTGGCTACTTTTTCAACATCATCAACTACATGTCCAACCATTATACTAAATTTATAAAATTCATTAGTGTAGGTCTTTACATCCATTTCTCTTTTCTTTAAATCTTGAAGTTTCTTTGACATCTATATAGCATAATCTTTAGGCAAAAAATTTCCCTTTAACTTAGCTACCATGCTATCCCATGAAGAAATATTTGATTTACCTCTTCCTCTCCTCTTAGCCTGTTCAAAATCCCACCAAACTAAAGCATGTCCCTTCAATCTAGTCTTGGCTATCTTCACCTTTTCATCATTAGAAATTTCTTCACATTCAAAGAAATTATCTAAAGCAAAAATCCAATCTAACAAAGATTCTTCATCTAAAGTGCCATCATACATTTGTAATTCAACTTTTACCTTATGTTTGCTTCCTTTTACAGCTTTCAAAAGCCTTTCCATCTTCTGTTCTTTAGCATCTAACTCTTCTTCAACATCTTCAAAGTCTTCATCCTCTTCATCTTCAGTATCACTATTTTCACTCACAACCACTCCTCTCTTTTGTCCTATCTCGACATCTTCCAACCTTGCTCCAAATCTCTTTTGAAGTTCTTATATCTTTCTTATCTCCCTTTCCATCTTTTCTTCCATCTCTTGCATCTTTCTCACTATATTATCCTTCTTTGGAGGCATCTTGTTAATTTGTCTATTTTTTCCTTCCTTTTCTTCAATCAGCAACATTCAATCTTCTAGAAACCTACTCCCTATGCTCTAATACCATTTAATGCAAGGATAGATAGTTTCCTTCACAATCAACACAATTCAAGTTAGAATCAAACCACAAAAGATTCACATAACCTTCAGAAGTCACCTTTTCAATTCAACTCTGCCTTTGCCAACTAGGTCTATAGACCAGGTTTTGACAAATTTTCTTCTCAGAAATCCTTTCCTAACTCAAACTCTTAGCACTTTTAGACACCCATCATGGCCAATTAAAACATATATTGGAAAATAATTATTGAATCCTTTGAACCTTCCTTCACTAAACCCTGAAACTATGTTGATTAGACCCTCAATTAGGCCTATTTTTCAAAGAGAGTACTCTAAAATATTGCAACCAACATCGGAAAACTGCCCAGACCTTTGTGACAGATAAAAAAACCATGAATTCTTCAAGTTTTAGTTCACCAAACCCTCTTCTCAATGTTGACCCAACAAACCCTCCTTTTACTCTATTTGTGGGTAGGGTTTATTCAAACTATGGACTCCCCAACACATAAAACCTTGTAATTTCCTCCAACACTCTTCAAATTGACTGCAGACAATCACAATACCTTCACATAGGCTTCCCTTTCATAATTTTATCAAACTTGCTCATAAAACCTCCATTTTTCACACTCAAACTCACTACAAACCCTCAGGTCAGTCATACTTCACCCCTAAAAACTCACCATACAGACTCTACCCTACCTTCTACCATCCTATTTTCATCATAATATGCCAATTCCATAGAGACATAGGGAACACAGTTTGTGGAATGGGCCTAAAACATTGTTAAGACCTCAAAATTCTAAAACAAGGTGTACTTGACTATTATAGAAAAAAATGAAGGTAAGATTCCTTAAACACTGCTTCAAGTGCTAAAACTAGTTTCAAAATGAAGGTATCTCACCCCTCTATAACATTAAAAAACCTTTAGAGTGAAATATTACAGTACAAGCTCGTACAATTCACTAATAATGCAATTTTACAGAGAAAAACACAAAATTTTGAATAAATTAGGGGCTTTATTGATTAAATCTTCTTACAAAACCTTTCAACAACCTTCCTCATCATTGGATGAGAAATATTTATGAATTTCTCACACCTATCTTCCCTCCAAACTACCTAACTAACTTCTGGATTCCCTTATGACCGTTGAGTTCCCAGAATTTGTATTTTTGCTTTTATAATATTAACAATTTTGTCCATTTTGGCAATTTTTCTCTTCTAACCCCCCAAACTTCCTAATAACTACAAAAATGACTCAACACCATATCTAATGATCCAATAGGACCTTATTTACCACAACCTAAGACTCAACACCCTTCAATAACCCTTAATTGTACATATTATGCAACTTTTGAGTATCCTTGACAACATTACATAATTTTGCAAAAAATGACCTCCTTGATACATTTTAATGGTCCAATTGACCTTATTGACACTCTTTAAGACCAAAAATCCTAGATCAACCTATCCAAAATCATCTGGATCACATGCAGACCAAAGTAGATTGATGCTCCTGCACCAGTATTTCCTAAAATAAAAATTAGAAGTGTTTGAAAATTTTAAAAAGTGGAAAGCTTTGGTTGAGAATGAGACAGGAAAAAACTTGAAGTGTCTCAGATATGATAATGGAGGTGAGTATTGTAACAAATAATTTGAAAATTATTATTCATATAATGGAATTTATAGGCAAAAAACGGTTCCTAGAAACCCACAAGAAAATGGCGTGTCTGAGAGGATGAATAAGATCATTATGGAGCATACAAGGAGCATGAGATTGCATGTTGGACTACCCTTACAATTTTGGGAAGATGTTGTACATACCACTATTTATTTAATAAACAAAGGACCTTTAAATCCTTTGGATGGCGACATTTCAAAGGAGGCATGTGGACAGGTAAAAAATGTAAACTATTCATTTTTGAAAATTGTTGGTTGTGAAGCTTTTTTCCATGTTGATATATAATTGAAAATAGAACCAAGCTTGAGGCTAAGTCTAAAAAATGTACTTTCATTAGATATGAAGTAGATGAATTTGGTTATCGGTTATGGGATTATGAAAACCATAAAATCATTAGGAGAAAAGATGTTATATTCAATGAGGTCATGTTTAAGGATCAGCTACAGGAAAAGAAGCATGAACATGCCACCAAGGAATATGTGGTGCTGGATGGGATTCCATAAAATAAAATGCTAGTAGCGAGCTACCTAATGCTCAACAACAAGTGTTAGACATTCTACAAGGATCTAACTAGACCTCTAGAAATATTTTCCGCATCATTATATTCTATATTATTAACTGATTCTGGTGAGCCTGAAGGTTATGAAGAAGCAATACAGGTAGATACCAAAAAGAAGTGGGAGCTAGGCATGAAAGAGGAAATGGATTCCTTGCTGCATAATCAGACTTGGGACTTAGTCCAATTGCTTGCAGGTAAAAGAGCACCGCCAAATAAATGGGTTTACAAGTTGAAGGAAGAAGATGGAGGAAAGAAAAGGTAGAAGACTAGACTCGTGGTAGAAGGTTTTGAACAGAAAAAAGGTATAGATTTCAAAATTAAATATTTTCTCTAGTTGTAAAGATGACTTCTATTATATATATTCTAAGTCTTGTGGTTGCAAAAGACTTGCATCTTGAACAACTAGATGTGAAAACAACATTTCTCCATGGGGATTTTGAAGAGGAAATATTCATGCAACAACCACAAGGATATGAGGTCAAGGGTAAGGAGGAATTTTTGTGCAGGTTAAAGGAGTTTGTATGGCCTGCAACAATGGTATTTGAAATTTCATAGTTTTATGGTCGAACAAGGTTACAAAAGATGTCATTCTAATTATTGTGTTTATTTTAAGAAATTGGATAATGGTAGCTATATTATCCTGTTGCTTTATGTTGATGACATGCTTGTTGCCAAGTCTAACATGCAACATATTAATGAACTTAAGAAAAAATTAGAAAATTTATTTTCTATGAAGGATTTAGGTGCAACAAAACAAATCCTTGGTATGAGGATCACACAGGACAAGACAAATAGAAAATTATTTTTGTCTCAAAGTGAGTATGTAGAGAAAGTGTTGAAAAGGTTTAACATGTAGAATTCAAAAGCAGTTAGTACACCTTTTCCTAGTCATTTTAAGTTGACTAAGGATATGTGTCCAAAGACATTTAAGAGGAGGAAGATAAAATGTCTAAGATACCATATGCATCAGCAGTTGGTAGCTTGATGTATACAATGGTATGCACAATTATGCTAGATATTGCACATGCATTGGGAATTGTGAGCAAGTATATGAGCAATCTAAGAATGGAGTAGTGGAATGTAGTAAAATGGATTCTTTGATATTTGAGAGGTACTACTTCAAAGAAACTATGTTCTGGAGGAACAAATTATGCTCTAAAAGGATATGTTGACTTTGATCTGGTGGGTGATATTGATAGTAGGACGAGTACTATAGGGTATTTTTTTACTGTAGGAGGTACTTCAATTAGTTGGATTTCAAGGTTACAAAAGGTTGTTGTGCTTTCAACCACTTAAGCTAGCAAGGAGATGATTTGGTTACAATGTTTTCTAGAGGAATTGGGATAAGAAAAATAATATAGCCATTTGTACACTAATATTTAGAGTGTCATTCATCTTGCTAAGAACTCAGTTTTGGATTCAAAAACTAAACACATACAACTTAGATACCACTTCATCCGGTCAGTTTTGGAAGATGGGTAGTTCAAGCTGGAGAAAATTCACAGAAGTGAGAATCCTATAGATATGTTCACAAAGGAATTTACATCTAGGAGAAACTAATTTCCTCATCATTTTTCGTTGGCCTTCACGACTAATAATGGTGGACATAAAAAATTAGCCAAACTTGTAATCCACTAGGAGCTGCAAGTGCAGTCGTGTCATCTAGGATCAGTCTCCAAGTGGGAGATTGTTTGGTGTGCAGCCTAATCAATCTCCAAGTGGGAGATTTTTGGTAGGTGGTGACTAATCATTCAAATACTAGGGTATGTGCAGGATCATCATGAAAAAAATAGGCCCTTAAGTGGCAAAAAAATCAAAAAAATCAGAGTTAGGCAACTTGACGTAAAAACTTGAATAAGTTATCTATATTTTTTCAAAAATATGTAATAATAGAATTTGTAGCAAATTGAATTTAGTTTCTAAACTACTAAGGTTTTTTTTTAAAATAAATAAGATATATTTGGTGAAAATTTAAAATTTCAATGTAGTAGTACTTAAATTTTAGGGGAAAAAATAAGAAGTAGGTGTTGCACCACCACTAACCACAATAAAATGATAATATTTTTTATAATATTTTAGATATAACTAGAGGACTCATGTCCCGATGTGATGCATATTTTTTTCTAATTTTTTTTTCTAGTAAATAATTAATTATGATTTTTTTATTACAACTTTTAAAAAATATAAAAAACTCGTATGGCTGACCACCATAACTTGGTCAAAACTTCATGAAATTCAATTTTTCTTTTTTTAATCCTATAGTATATGAAGCATAGAATGTGACGTATATTTTGGATTCAAAAAATATGATACCATTTGAAAGTTATAGATGTTTTTCAATCAGTATATCAATCAGGACTTTAGTTGTAATTTGAATAGAAAATGAATAATAATTACTTATTAAATGCAAAGTAAAGAATAATTTATATTGGTGGAAAGCTGAAAATCTACTTAAAAAACCCTTTTTGTTTCATTAATTTTGGGTAAAAAAAAGTCATCAACCACATACCCATCATATTGCCACTCTTTGGCCCATCATGATCCTGCACATACCCACTATACACTTGTAATGTATCCTCATTATGGTTTAAGGCTAGGTTGGGCTCTCAGTGGGGGTTTGTGGGCGACAACCCCCAATAGCATGGGTTCAAGGGCACATCCCTCGATTTTTTATTTTTTTCTGTTAACATGTCAAGTGAAAAAATGACTTTGTAAAACCCTAATTCTAGAAGCTTCCAAAAAGCTTGTTATAAGCAGTTGGGGTGTAAGTTACAGTGTGTGTAATTCATGAGATTGTAATCTCCTTTGCATTGGATAATAAAATCATTAGGTGGTTGAGTTTCTGTAGATGTAGCCCATATTGGGTGAACCACGTTAAATTTATTTGTTGATCTTTTTTGTGTTATTCTTAATTGTTATTTCTAGGTTATTTAATCTGCATATAATTGTTAATGATTATTGCTTCAATTATCCCTAATCCTAACACCATATGTATGTTGTATCCACATACATGAGTATACATAGGTATTTCAACATATATATGCTCACACGTGTATATGCTCATATACATGAGTTATCGTATATATACATATATACATTTAATGTATATACATATCTATTAATATACATATACACGTATCCCTTTATATATATATATATATATATATATATATATATATATATATATATATATATATATTACACAAAGTAGAAGATATACTCAATACAAAGATTTAATCACTTTGATACAAACCAAAGAAACAACCAAAGGAAATTAAAGACAACTTACTCAAACAACCCAATCATCCCAAAAGCTATGACCAAGGGTTTACTTACTGACACATATCCTAGACTGAATTGACTTAACTTTTCTAACCTAGGTTGTGAGTGTGTGATAGCTCAAGTAGATACATTAGTGGTTGTCATACAAAACACCTCTCTTGGGTGATACTCTCTCTCTCCACATCGAAGGGCTCGATTCTTTCTTACATCCAACTTAGTGCATCATAAATGAAGTTATCTAATAACAAGAAATTCATTTACAACATATATCATTTGCATCATCAAAGCATTTAAAAGCATTCTCATTATAATGCATACTTATTCATTTCATTTTCATAGAAATACACTACAACCTAATCGTTCATTGAAACATTTTAACTCATAAAAAGCAACAGTAATTGGTAATCACACAATGGGGTGTAACAATATTCTTCTGTGCAATAGGATCCCAAAGCTTGTATCCTTTCACACCATAACTATATTTGACGAAGATACATTTCATAGTCTTTTTCTACAACTTTGTTTGCTTCTCCTTTGGCTCATGTGCAAACTCTAAGATGTCTTAATGAAGGCTTGTGAGTTGACCATGCGTCTATAGGTGTCTTATCAACAAGAGCTAAAGTGGGAGACCTATTAATCAAGTAACAAGTAATAACAAATAAAAAATTTCACACTGATCCAAGGATAATAAATTTCACACTAATTCAAGGATATGCAACACAAATTTCATGCTAATCTAGGGATATGATTAAAACAAAGTCTTCCAAGCACAATTTGATTAGACCATTGGACTTACAATCTATAACATCATATTGAGCAGCCAAAGTAGCATCTACAAGCCTTGAAAAGTTTTGATCAACAACATCCCACAGATCTTGATCTATCAATAGATCCTCCATCTTCAGCTTCCACATTTCAAAATTATTTCCAAAAAAATTGTCCACCTCTATTCTCCCTGATGAACTTTCTATCTGAAAATTCTTGCAACAAGATCACAAAGTATTTTCTGCACAAGATCCCACTCAAATCTAGATTAGTTCAAAAAACCCAACAACCCACAACTAAAACCAAAGGTGATTAGGTTTTGATACCACTTGTAAGGAACCTTAGGTAGTGAAACAATTTCCTACACTAATCTTGAGGGAAGGATAATGAAAAACTTTACAAATCTTTTCAACAGTTACAAAAACTTAAACAAAAATAATCATAAATATCATCCATACCACAACACAGTGATTTACGTGGGGAAAACCCTTTCAGAAGAAAAAACACACACTCCAAAAGTAGTCCAATATATTATTCAAAAATAAAAAAGATTACAATATACTTGCAAAGCAAGATTCTCACAAGAGTATCACCAACTAGAGATCCATCTAGGAAACATGACCACCATCAGACTCTCAGAATACATCACAATGCCTAGCCATAATACAACACCCTCATAAATAGGGTTTCCTTCTAGGGAAAGTCAAGCTAACAAAATATCAAATGTCAAATCTGAGACCTAATGATGAACAATCCAGATTTACAATAATAAAATATAAATAAAATTTATCTTTTGAGGGCGATACCCCTGAGCCCCCTACCAAGGTGCACAGCCTCAAACCCCCTACCGAGGGACTGATCCCCTTGGACCCCTTCCCTCCCCGCCCTCCCCCCCCTTTCATCTTTTACATAGAAACAATACATTATGCAATTTCAAGGTTGAGACTCATTTTCCCAACATTTTTACCATGTGGTGACTCACTTACACAACATCTAGAAACATTATAGTGAAAATGAATTTGAGTCCTTGTTGCAAAATATTATGAAGATTTTGAGGTACAAAAGGACTCTCAAACTTTGTAGGTGGGTACAAATAATGTATAATTCCCTACAACGTGCAAAAGAAGTGGGCCATCAACTCAACTTTCATGGCTCTCTACATATTTGTGACAGTGTTGTTGTTATAGGAATTTTTTCTTTTGACCTATCATTTAATGTTATTGATGCACTTGTGCTAGGATTATGAGGGGGGCCAAGTTTTAAGTCTTTGGATTAGGAAAACTAGTTTGAACAAGCATTGGGGACTTATGTATTCCCTAAGCCACCTTTGTGTTCTTCAATATGTCTTCATGCTCATTCTCATCACCATGTAAAATAGGATAAAAAACTCATGCTACTTGGAATGAAATTGAAATCATTGCTACAAAATAATTTTAGGCTTTTGAGGTTCACATCAATTTTTTGATAGGTTAAAATTTATACCAAAAATGAAGATTAGAAGGAGGATTTTTCATTGGCTTGCACAATTAAGTTTTTCACTCGGGTTTATACCCATTAGATGTGGGAAGTTCCTTCACATCTCAATAGGCCAATATGTTCACAAATGTAAATTAAGGTTTTCATTTATATCCCCACCTTCAAAATCTACTTACACTATGTTTTCAAAAAATTAGGGGTTTCACACATATTTGCACCTAGTGTATGAGTAATACTAGAGTCTAAAACCTCCACAAGCTTGCTATGTCAAAATTTCAAGGTGACTTTACACTCCAAAGGCCTTATTGAGCACAATAAGCAAGAAAAGAGATACATACTTACTCTTGAATCCCATCAACATTGTTTGAACAATATAGGACCCTCATACTATTATAAACCAATATAGGGCCTCTACTTTGTCAAAATAATGTTGGTAGGCATTAAGAGTGATTATGTATTGCTTTTCCTACTTATTTGGAATGTAAATGTCACTCAAGAAATTTTGTTTTAGCAAGCTTATCAATATTTTGAGACTTGTTTGCACACTTGCACTAAGTACAAATATACGTGAAACCCTTGGTTTCCTTGGAACCTAGTAAAAATAGATTTTGAAGGTGGGAATTAAAGTGAATACCACAATTTCATATTTGCAAAAGGTATTAAAATTTTATGATGTGAAGGTACCACTCACATCTAGCAAGTTGAAACCCTAAGAAAAACCTCAATTATGCAAACTAATGATAAAATTCCCCTTCTAAATTCGATTTTGAGTATAAATTTACCTATCCAAATAATTTCAGTCTATACTTTAGAAATTCACCTATTAAAAAAATAGTTGCATGCCTCGAAAACTAGATAATCTTAACCCAAAGACTTAAATCTTGGCTTATCCCGTAAGCTTGACACAAGCACATCAATAGAATTAAATGATAGATCAAAAGAAAAAAGTGCCTACATTGCTACAAATGCCTAGAAAGCCATGAAAGACAAGTTAATGTTTTACTTCTACACATTGGAGGGATTCACACATTATTTGTATATGCTCGTGGGGTTTGACACCTCAAAAGCCCATAAAAATTTCAACTTCAATTACATCTAATGTCCATGATAATGTACATCAAAAAACTTGATAACATTATCTTAATTAAAATTTAATAGAATGTTTATAATACAAGGTTTTTTAAATACTATTAAAAATCAATCGTACTAAATAATATCAATACCAAAGATATACCAACCTTTAATGGTGAAGATGAAAGATGCTATACCAGAATGGATAAAGATAAACCTGGTTGGCTTTCAATATGATTTGATATCATCTATCCTGTTTATCTCTTAGCTGTCTCGTTCTTGTCTTTTTGAGATTATAGTGTGCCTGATAAACATTTTTCATGTGACTGGTGACACTGGCACACCATGTCCTCTGGTACCACGAAAACAAAGGGAGACTAAACCTCATGACCTCTTTTCTTCAACAGACACTTTTAGCCAATCGAACTAAGACCCCTGAAACTTCCCACGTCACTACCAAATTTCTGATATTATTGCAAATCAAATATCTAGTTATTTCTTAGAGAGAGAAGAAATAAAGAAATGAAAATAAAGATTGATGAAGACTGTGATCGCGGGGTAGCTCCAGACCGTAATGCTCGCCTCTTGCTTTGATAGTCTTGATCTTTGTGGCCGCCTCTCTACAAATCTCACCAACAGAAGAAAAAACAACAGAGCTGTGGAAATCCATCGCAAACTCACTGAATAAAATGGAGAACTGCTTATTGTGTGCTTTGAAACCCTCGGCTCTTCATTCCTATTTGTAGCCATTACCCGTGGAAAACTTGAAAGCATATACCCATTTTTAGAAAGCATATACTGATTCTTATACGGTATATGCAGTTCTGCAAAAAAATTTATTGATTGTTTGATGATTAAATAATGTAAACACCAAAATTTAATCTATCTAAATTGTCTTTCTTTTTTAAATGTTTTCCTTCGAATTGAAAATTTATTCAATATATTAGATTTATTAAATTTATCTTAATTAAATTATATTATATATTTTTTATGAGAATAAATTTAGAATGTCTATATATTTTTGATCTATAATTTATTAGACATTTTTAAAAACTTGCGACTATTAAATTTTTATGGAACAAAATTATTCAATTTTTAAAATTTCAAATTATAAAATAAAGTATGATACATATTTTGAATATAAATAAATTATAAATAGATTATATGTCATGATTGCTAGACAACTATAATTATGAGAATATAGGGAAAGGCATATGAGAGTAAAAATGAATTGGATAAGGTACCTTTAAAGAAAATTAGTTTGTCCTTCATATCCTTTTCACCATCCATATAACTTATACTTTCTCATTTGCAAAGAATGAAATGGTACAACTTTGAGAGCTGTGTGTGGCTGTGATAATGGATATTCTAATTTGGAGAGTGTTTCTCAAAGTGATTGGGTACATGACTATAATGATAATTGCATATGTATTATAGTTTCTTACAAGAATATTGTGTTACAAAAAATGTATTCCTTTAATAAAAAATCAACAAAGATTTGAAATTACATGTAATTTTTTTTGTCAAAGTGATCCATATTTCTATTGCATCCCTCTCTTCCCCTCATACTCCTCTTCCTCACACTCACCTTATAAACACAACGAAAGAAGAGGTGTAGTAGAAGGGAAAGGGAAGACAAACTGAAATTTTGTTGTAGTGATTGGTATAAACTTAGTGGATAATTCCTTCATCCCTTCTACACAACATTGTAATACTGCTAGCATGAATTTCTGACTCTCATCACAAAGCTAGTTGTTTTGAATTCTAGTAATAGATACATTATTTAGGATTACAAGAAATATCTTGTCATATTAATTTTTAATTCTATCTTCAAAATAGATAAGATAATTTTAAAAGAGTAGAATTTTTTAGGTCTTATAAGCATAGGTCCAAAATCCTAGAAATTTTCTTCATCTTCTATGCTATGGGCTTGTCATTATGAAGTTAAAGAGGGAGTTTATCAACAATTGAGGATGGTTGAAGGTCTTTGAAAATAATGAACGTAGCCTCTCCTCCACTTTGAGCTTAGCTTAAACCTAGGAGGATGTCCCTATATGTGGAAGTGGAGATGAAGTGGAAAGTGGGTGGGGAATGTGTGATTCACTTGGAGGCTAGGGTTCCACAAAGAAAAAGGATCATTTGTAGATATTACCATCAAAGGTGAAGGCAATATTATACATCATATGACTGTGAAAACCTTGCAAAGAGAAATGTGAGGAAGAATTGGGGTTTGTAAGGAATAAGTGCTGAAGTGCACATTGAAAGTGAAGTGTAGTGAAGTTCACTTGGGCATCAAAATCTCATAAAAAGGAACAGACCAAAAATTACCTAAGTGAAAGAATATGCGTTGATTTTGACTCAAGTAAATTTTAAACTCCAATTGGAAGTAAAAAATCTTGCAAGTCACCATAAACATGTAGAAAACACCCCAAAACTCCTAAGAATAAGATTTTTTTATGTTTTTAAAGGATCTTAGAAATTGGGAAAGCATGTGGGATGGGTGATAATTCAAAAAATGGAAAAAAAGAGACCTTCATTCAAAGGTCCCTTTTTATTCCTTTTTAAAAAAAATCTATAGAAGGAAAGAGACCTTTGAACAAAGGTCCCTTTTTCTCCATTTTGGAAATTACCTTCATTCAAAGGGTTTTTTACATTTTTAACCTTCAAAAAAAGGTACCTTTTGACTTTCCTTTGAATGAAGGTACCTTCATTCAAAGAAAAACCTTTGAACAAAGGTTCTTTTAAGTTTTTACTTTCATTTGAGATCAATCATTTGATGTCCCATGTTTGGGACCCATTATTGTGGGATGAACTTGTTGTATCCACCATGTATATAGGAACAAAAACTAGATACATAGCTCACTCCAAATCAAAACCAAGGAAGCATTAGTAGCAATATTCACATCCATCTAGTGAATAGGCCAACCTTGGGATGTAGCTAGATAAATGACAAGAAAAAAAGAATCCATCTTAGCTATAGAAGAATTTTTTTGATGTAATTAATAACCTTAAAGTATGTCTTGTAATTATTATTAGTACCATTTTTTTGCATAATTGGTATGGTATACCCACTTATACTAAACCATATTTCTTCTCAAAGGAAGAGAAAATATATCCCATGTATGACTCTTCGTAAATAAACAATAATCCTCATCCATAGTCTAATCCTACTCTAGAACACCAAAATCCTTTGAAAATATCTATGAGTCATTAGATATAGCATGACCTCTAGATAACTAAGAGTGAGTATGACAAGACTCCATATAAATACTAGGTAAAGATCTAAACTCTTGAATAGAAATGTGGGAACCCTTAAGAAAAATATGAGTGGGAGGAGGCAAAAGTGGTAGAGTAGGAGGAAATGGTATAGAAAAATCCAAACCATCATTTGAAGTATCCTCCAATTGATGAGGGCGCAACCCGAGACTTAGAAAATAACCCACAAACAAGAGAATAGTTTTATTATTCAGAAAATGAAGCTTCTTACATGCAGAGGATCTCAAATCACCAAGTTCTACAACACATGCAAGTTACAGAAAGCTATAGAATAACCCTTTTGTAATATGCGAGCTTGTCCCCAAAAAGTTACCCAAAAATTAGAAACCCGCCCATAAATAGAGCTCCTCTTTAGTTTGGAGCCAAAACAACATTCAAATTTGAGTTTAGGTGGTTTGGCGCCAAAAATTTACAACATGAAGTTCAAATTTCAAAAGAGCATTTGCAATTGTATCTTCTAGAAAGTGCGCCAACTTCCTAAGGCCATAACTTTTGATCTAGGACTCTGATTCGCGAACTGTTTGAACCATTGGAAACGTCACGGAGTCTACAATGCACTCAAAATCTGCCATGCCAATTTTGGAAAGTTTTGGGGCCGATCCGGAAACTCTAAGTGCCTCAAATCTAACTCGAAAGATTTTCAGGTGCAAATCTGGGAAACTAAAACTGCAATATCTTTCCACCCAGGAATAGAAAATAAAAACTGTAAATTAAGAATTTCATTATGACAAAAAGGGTATCCAAAAAAGTAAAAACATCTAAAAACCAAGAAAATTGAAATTTCACTATTTTTGGGTGATGCAAGATTGCCCTTACACCACTGGATGCTCTTGCATCAGACACCCAGGGTAATTTGAGAAGTGACCCCATCATGTCTCAGATGGTGGAGGAAAACCCAAACGGTCGATCTCTGCCTTAGGCAACCAGGATGAATCTTCAACAGGCCTTCCTTTCCATTTCACCAGATATTCGTCATATTGCCTGTTCCTGGTACTCCTTCCCACACGACTATCCAGGATTTCTTCAATTTCCTCCTTTTTTGAAGTAGGTGCTGGAATCCCACACTGTTCCATCATTGGTACTTCCTTTGCACCACCTTCATGATACTGTCAAATCTGAAATGTTGAACACAGGGGAAATGTTGAATCCATCTGGCAACTCTACCTCATATGCATTCCCTGAATCATGCCTCTTCAAAATTTTACGGAGACCGAACTTCTTCATCTTCAATTTGTTATATGTTCCCACTGGAAACCTTTCTTTCCTCAAGTGGACCATCACTTCATCACCAATCTGAAACTCCTTATACTTCCTCTTCTAATCTGCCTTAGCCTTATACTGCATATTCATCTTGTTAATATGTTCTCTTACCTTCTCATGTATATCCTTGATGTGTTCTGCAAAATCTTCGGCTTCAGCACTTATTTTCTTCTCTTGGTCCAGCTTCCTCAATTCTGGAGCTGTTATGGGGCTACCTTCATACACAATCTGGAACGGTGATCTACTAGTGCTTCTGTTGACATAATTGTTGTAAGAAAATTCTGCCTGGGGTAAGATCAAGTCCCATCCCTTGGGTTTATCTCTTACCAAACATCTCAGTAGGTTACCCAGACTCCTGTTAACAACCTCTGTCTGCCCATCTGTTTGTGGATGGTGTGCAGAACTGAACTTCAACTCTATCTTCAGCTTCTTCCACAAGGTCCTCCAAAAGTACCCCACAAATTTAGTGTCACGATCTGAAACAATACTCTTTGGCAGACCATGTAGCCTCACCACCTCTTTGAAGAACAAGTCAACAATGTGGAGTACATCATGGGTCTTCTGACATGGAATGAATTGTGCCATCTTCAAAAACCTATCAACCACCACAAAGACTGAATCATTCCCTCGTTGTGTCCTTGGCAAACCAAGAACAAAGTCCATACTTATAT